>CAJNJA010090652.1:229-19819 GCA_905231915.1 Symbiodinium necroappetens
TTCACCAAGCCAAGCATCTGAAAGAACATGGAAATTCGATATTGAACTATATATCACGGTCGGTCCCAAACTTTTTGGCTTTTGGCCTATGCGATGTACCACTTAGCCATATACAAGTTAGCTAGGCACTTAGTATTGTAAATATAAAACCGTGGTTAAATAGACCCTAAAGGTATCGGGCTCATATATATATATATATACAGATACCCACATACACATAATCACATACATTGCTGCTGTGCGCTTGCAACAGCGTAATCTACAAGTTGTGTTCGCTAAGGGCGATGGATGTTTGTCGGAAGTCGGGATTGAACCAGAGACTCCCTGGCGACAGTAAAACCCTTGACCCCAATCACGACTCAAAGTCTTTGCCTTCTGATCTTTTGGCTCTCATTTCTATATTATTTCAACTTTTTGGGTTTAGGGTTTAGGGTTTTGGCTCTTATTCCTGTCTCAATTCCTAAAGCTTCCAAAACCGTCCCTGGGTCGAGGCTGCCCCTTGCCCGTTTATCATTTTCAGAAATTCCTCCGTAATCATGCACTTCTCCTGTCCAGGCTTCGTTCACAATATTGGGCTTTAGGTTGATAGGGTGAGGAGATTCAATGCGCGCTTGCAGAGTTGGCCTGTTAAGTGTCGAAGGAGGTAATTGCTCTCGATCCCCACTGAAACCGCTGATTTCGATGAGCTCCTTCCAACCACCGGGCGAAAGCTCCAACATGATAGCCGCAATCGGAGCGCAACCCCCACGAGAGTGTACATCAGAAAGGCAAGTGCTACGCCCGAAAAAACCCTCTGCTAAATAATAATATTGAACTATGATGATGCTATAACTATAGGATATAATGCTTAAAAAGTAAGGCTTTCTGTTGATCGCCTGGTCATCCCCAAGGCCTGAAACAGCAACCCAAATGGGAAATTTCGACAATGGGGGATGCTGTCTCGTAGAACCTCAACAGAATAGGACCCCTATTGCAAGGATTCTTAGATACCGACCCAACTCAGACCCTATGGGGTTCCAGTTGTGCAGCTTGTGGCAGATCCTGTGGTGACGTGGTTCACATGCAGGGTGAAACAAATTGTAGTAGGGTGTCTCGGGAAACGGGTTCTCGAGATTGTCCAGCATGTCCAAGTTTCTAGCTGCAGGTTGCAAGTCTAATTGTCGACTCTCACCCAGCTCGAAACACTGAATCCTACACATTCGTTGCAGTGTTTAGGTGGGTTTAGATTGTAGTCTCAGGACCCTGAACCCAGCCCGTCCCTCGGAAAGTCGCTGTCAAAAGCTAATCCTACGTCCCGAACCATGAGACCGAGCCTGTCATGACAGTGACCGCCGTTGCCAGGACAAAGACATTCAGCAGCACACTTCTCGTCATGCCCTCTGGGGTAAACCTAGTTCGGTTGTCGGGTGTGGTCTTCGGTTGTTGGTTGAGGTCATGTAGCTTATGGCAACTTGAAGCTGCCCTCATAATCCCCGGCACCCTTGTAGTGCGCCGTGTAGGACCATTACCATACCCCTGTAGTACCCTGGGTGGCTTTGTTTTTATTGTGTTTTATACGGGGCGGTTTTGGCTTTGTGTTGGCAGGTTTCAGGCCCCAGACTCCTGTCAGGTTTGGTGTAGGGTTTGGGAGAAAGCTGGACTTTGTGTGTTTACCGATCCTTTTGACAAGAGAGGTTGATTTGGGGCCAGGGTTTTGCGGTTCAAAGCCGAATAGAGGTGTAAATTTAGCACATATCTTCGGCACTGGACCAAATAGGCCTTGCCTTGCCTTTCTCTACAGTAAATGAACAAACAAGCAGCTTTCTCAGCTTTTTTCAGAGCCTGAGCAAACTGACGGCATCAGCCGGGGCAAGCAGCGCTGCCTCCTAGGACCGAGTCTACTCAGTGACAAGTGCCCACAGAACAATGGAAATTTCAGGCTTCGTCTTAAACTTTTCGGTAACGGTCTAGCTTAATAATTAATTGCAAAGCGAAGAACCGACACCCAAACTCTACATAACGTTTGATCCCCTGAGCGCTCCACAGGGAATGCGTCTCCGCGGTGTCCATGCAAGGCACCTGGTCAATAGCCGGCATGAAACCAAACCCCACAAAGCGACAAACCCAGAACCCCAACCCCAAACCCTAAACCCCTCGACCTGTAAGCCGTGAGCACGTAAAACCGAAACCTGCCGAGTCTTTGTTTAAGTCAACTTCCGGACTTGCATCATAATAAAGGCAGCGTTGCATTTCTGAGGGAGTTATATGGTAGCTTTAAATGCATCTTCAAGCCTACCAACTTCTAGAAACCCTTGCAAGCATCCCTTTCTGCCACCCACCCAGCTGACCAAGTCGCACCGCAAGGCTTGGGTGTTTAGCTTCGTTCTTCTAGGGATTGCGGCTAGCATTAGGCGTTTTTTGTGTTGGGGTTTGTTCAGTCTGCTTTCCTTGTTATTGGTTTAATGCTGTAGGATTTTGGGTATGGCTTTTTTGAATGCAATCCCTTCTTTGGCTGAACTTGGCTGAACCACTTCAAGATTAGGAAACCCCAAGCCCTACAACAAAGAACCCAAGGAAACCAGAAACGGAATATGGTCGGGGATCTGGGGACGAACAGAATGTGAATGAACACGAACAGGTGGACAGCATTCCATCTCCCCGCACATGAATAAAACCTCGAACCCTAAACCCTAAACCCTAAAACCCTAAACCCTCAACCTCGATTCCTGGAGTATCACTACCCCTCCCCCCTTGCCCGGGACCTTCAAGCAGTAGCTCCAGCCATTGCTGCCCCAGACGAAGTGCGTGACATGGGAGCCTCGGTCTGAACATGACCCGTTTTATTGGTTTAGGGTTTAGAGGTTTAGGGTTTAGAGTTTATAAGGGTGTTTAGGGTCTAGGGTTCCCTTAAGATATGGGCAGGGTTTAGGGTTTAGAGTTTATAAGGGTTTAGGGTCTAGGGTTCCCTTAAGATATGGGCAAGAGTTTAGAGGTTTAGGGTTTAGGGTTTAGAGTTTAGGGTCTAGGGTTCCCTTAAGATATGGGCAGTCTATGCTGTTTTGCTTTTATTGGCGGGGTTGAGGGGCTTGGGTTGGGATGGGTGGTCTCTGAGTAGGCCTTGGGCATAGGGCCACGACCATGGTAGATAGCTGAGGAACACAGCAGGAAAAACTAAACAAATAGAAGTAGACAACTGTGTGAATCACTTGGATTTTAATGCCAACCGGGGTTTCGGCGCCGACACCCAGCCTGAGGATCAGGATGGCCACATGAATAGTTCAAGCTGAAGGGGACCCCTTGGGTTCCCGAGCGGGCCACCTCTTCTGCGTGTGGGATCAAGAAGTTGGGAGCTAGGTCTAGGGCTTCAGGGCGCAGGGTTTAGGATACCAAGTTGGTTGCCAAGAAGCACCACTCGTCCACCACATGGGAGGAGGGCGCTTTCGGGTTCCTTGTATCAGAAGCACTGGGTCCAAGGTTGGACTGCCAGGCTTGGGGCTTAGAGGTCGGGTTTCAGGATTGCGCTTCAAGCTGATGTACCATAAAATAAAGCCCTAAGAATCAACGCGAGAGCCCCCAAACCCGAAATCCAATCCCTACAGGGCCTGTGGATTACCTCTGGCCCCAAACTCTGCAAAAAAAAGAAGTCGGTCATGACCCCGGTGCTTACCGGGCATAGCTGAAACAACCCATAATTAAACCAGTTATTGGATCCATATGTTGGGCTTGGGGGTTCAATCCTTCTGGTCAGGTGTGGCAAAAGTTGTTGCTGAGGGGCTCTTGAAAATGGGGGGGGGGTTCCCTTTGTCTGAGGTGCAGAGCCAGTGATTTTCTGAGTTCCAATATTAATATACTGCGATGGGGTACCTTTTGTGTGAGGTGCATCAGAGCCAGTGATTTTCTGAGTTGCAATATACTGCAAAAGCCTTACCAAGTCCATTCATGTGCACACTGGATGAAACACGGACAGGTGCAAACACAAGTAGACTGCGCGAAACCGATGCTTCACCAAAAGATGCAGTCTTTGCAGGGGTCACAAGCAGCAACACCACTCAAATATACGAGGAATGTCTCTTAACTACGCTGTGAATTGCCTTTTGGAAAACACCCACCCGAACCCCACACAGCCTTCTTTCTTTTCACTCATCGTCACTAATCCGAAATCCGGAATAAATCCTTATTGAAAAAGCTCACAGCATCCTAAGGCAACCCTTTCCACACGCTCGTAAACCCAACCACAACCCAGAAAACCGTGGAATCAGTGCAGCCCTGCCGTACATGCTAAAGCCCTAAGCCCCTAAACCCCTTAAGCCCTTAAACCGAAGTCATGCTGGTTTCAAGCTTGGTTTCGGATCAAAGGTCGTGCATCCCTCGTAGCGGTGGCCATTAAGAACGAAGCTCTGCACCTTTGTGGGTCAAGATAGCGACCCGAATATTTAGATTAGGGGTTGCCTCAGGGTTTCGTTTATAAGAGTCTTCTTGGGATAAGGGCTTTAGGGGGCGGTTTTTAGCTGAGCAGTGAAATCGCGGCATCGGCAAGCATATATGTGGCGAGACAATAGAGGAATAAGATCAGCATGACATTCCGACCCCATGTTATGCAAGAGAGGGCTCGTTGGGCTTTCGGCGCTCACACTGGGACGTGTTGGGCCTAGGCTTGAGCGATCCTGCAAAACTACCTTGGCCTATTCCGCCAGAATCTTATGGTAGCTTGGCCCGAAAGCTCGGAGCTTTCGGGTCGTTCGGCTTGGGGGTCATGTCCTTGGGGTACGACGGCGGTGTTTCGGAAAGTCCAGTAGGATCTAGAATCTATCTACACTTGCATATGCTAAAGTTGCCTGTCAGAAGCTACACGGCCGTGAGCTTAGCCGTTGACCTCAACACCACACCGATTTTGAGTTACTTATTGTGCTCTCTTTCTTGCGTGCATAACTTGCTTAAGCCGAGTAGCACATGTTGATGCTGGCTTAAAACAAATCTCCGGCATGTCCGACATGGCGGACGCTCTCAGAAGGCTAGATTCGAGACGGGCTTCACTGCCATGTCTTTTCTGAGGTGCGCCTGTGGTTTAAATAGGGCTGAGAGCTGGAGTCGATGGGTCTGTGCTCTTCTCTGGTTAGAAGGCCTGCAAGCCCCAAACCCTCGAAACTACCTTCTGCTGTTGGAAGGTCAGGGAAGTTAGGCGTGGGCGACGCACTCCGGGCATCTGCGCTGGACAGCACACGACTCTAGGGCTGAGTGCCTGATCTGGGTGTGTGGTTTTAGGCCTCAGGTTTGCAGGATTGCGAGGGTGTGTTGGTGGATGCAGGTTTGGGAATTTGGGGCTTCGGTCATTGAGGCGTTTAGACTTCGTGACGGGAGTTCTGTGCAATACTTGCACTGGGAGGCCGTTCTCCGGCTCTTGCCGAGCCGCTAAAAAAAGCTGCAGACTGGGATTCAGGGCAACTGGGGCTATAGGTTCTAGCCCGGCTTGACTTCAACACAGCTTGTCATCTTCGGCAGCTAAGCCCTAAACCCTAGAAACTGAGACCCAAAGCCGCATAACCCCAAGATCAACCCCCCAAAAGCAGAAGCGCACATCGATGCTGTTCGGATCGCTGGGCCTTTCTGGACCCTAGACGACCTACCGTTTAGGGTTTCTTATGGGTATAGAGTTTAGGGCGTACATAAGTCCGTGCAAACAGTGGGCTTTATGGGCTAAAGATTTCTCACTTGTCGAGATTTCCCGGGTTCATTGGTAGCAGAATATTTGGGGATTTAGAAAGGGCCTACGTAGGTAGCTGCGGTTTGGAGGTTTAAGGTTTAGGTCCATGGGATTTTTAAGCTTAAGGCTGGGGGTTCAGGGGTTTTTCGCTTCAATAGCTAGGGCCTAGGGTTCGGGGTTTAGGGGTTAGGGTTTAGGGTCTATAGGGTTCAGAGTTTAGGGTTTAGGGTTTGGCAAGGGGGCTTATCTTGCGAGTGTGAAGAACTGTCAGCTGCACTGTCTGACAGGTGACTTGGATGCTGCGTATGCTGATTAGGGCCAGGGAGCCGTTCAGTGACCTTGTTCTAAGTCTAGCTGTGGTGAAGCCTGTATATACTCATCCTTGTCAGTGCTGTCGTTCATCATCCACCTCCATCTGCTGCCTACGCAGGTACAGTAATTCAGGTTGTCGGTCGGAGCGTCTCGCATTACAGGGCATGTGCACCGGCAGTGCTTGCGGGCATCGGTTTAAGGACCAGCCGAGGCTTGAGTTTGAAGATGGGCTGCGATCTTCGCCACCATCCCTTTCAACCCCAGTCCTGAGGCCAAAAATGCTCGAAGAGCTGCACACGAACAAACAAACCTGAGCAATCACAGCACGATCACAACATATCAACTTCCCACACCCCACCTCTGCAAGAACCCTAAAAGAAATGGCCAGAAATCCGGTAGCCACGGTCAGAGCCACGCACCAGTCGGTGGCTCCCGCCGGCGCAGAGACGCGAAGCGGAGCTGAGAGGATGTCGGATATACAGTGAGGCTTGATGGTTTACGGCGAGGATTACCCGATATAAGAGTCCGCAGGCTGTGGCGATGTAGATAACTTACGCACAATGTAGCCAGTAACTAGCCGGACTACGAAGGAAGTTCTCCATGCCAGGCTCCTACAGCAAAGCAAGCCGGACTCGTATTTGCCAATTCTTGCTCAGGTTCTGTTCTTAGGGTTTCGGTTTTCTTGGGGCCCTAAAAAGGAGGAAGCGCCATAAATTTGATTAGCATACAGTTCGGTTCAACGATACACATGCAAAACATCAGCTAAACAATAGATGAACGACCAAGTGCATGTGCGTATATACACATATATGCATGGCACACTTCTTCTTGGCACCCCTCTACCTGCATACATATATATATATATGTAGTATACATATTTCTGTCTGCTTGCATGTATGCCCTGAACCAAGGAATCGTGGGACAGCGCGCCTCCCCCCCTCAACGGTTTAGGCTTTAGAGTTTGGTTTAGGGTTTATAGGCCCAGTTTAGGGTTGGGGTTCAGGGTTTAGGGTTTAGGGTTTCGTTTCGGGTTTGGGGTTCAGGGCTTTTTTTTGCCTCAGGGTTTTAATTAGTGTTCAGGGTTTTTGACACTCACACTCGGACAAGCCTGGCAAGGTCTGTAGTGATACTGGTCCAACGACTCATGAACAGCCGACTCGGCCCGTATCACCAAGTAGGACAAGCTCTCGGGCAGGGCTAACGAAAGGACAACTACAAGTGCACAACCCTTTTTTGAACGAGGTCTCCCTGAAGTGCCTCCAGGTGCACAACCCTGAACCCTAAACCTAAACCCATAACAAACAAAAGGATCAAAGCCCATCTGACTGGAGCCTCCCGCAGAAGCGAACATCCACATACCCGAAAGTCCCCAAACCCTAGTATGGGCCCAACTACAAGGAAATCACACTAAATCCCAACTGCTGTTCCTCCATGTCCTTCTCAGACTGCTGGATCCTCCTCGCTTTCTTAGACGCCACCCTGCAATGAGCTGGTTCAAACACGGCAGCAGCGTTTGCGTTCTAAATCACTGGCAAGGCAGCCAGATAGAATGTAGGCTGCCGGGATGCCCAATTCGCGCCAGACGTTGTTGCCGCGTGGAAGGCCTGGAGCCGCGCTGTACACCAGCTCCACAGACGCTGACCAGGCATGCCTGGCCCTGTCCGACACGAAAGGTATCGGGTGGGGCTCGAAGCCATGGAACACAGAGCCGGCCAATGTTCCCTGAATAACATTGACTGGCACTCCTGGCGGCTTAGGGTTCAGGGTTTAGGGTTGTAGGGCTTTTTCGACTACTGCCGCAGATCAAAACCCTAAGCGAGAAAACACCAAAAACACGAAACCCCACAGAGAACCCGAAGGGCTGGTATCACAAGAAAGCCAAGCCCTTGTACTAACACATGCGAAAGTGCCCACCAAATTCTGATCTACAGCGTGACACACACACAGCATAACTGAAATAACGATTGCTCGTAGCCCGAGGAGGAGAAGTTCGCAGCCGCAGGAGAACCAATCATTCTTGATACTATTTTGGAGGTTCCTTCTTATAGTTATAATAATGCTGGACCCCCACAAACCCTAGTCTAATTATGAAGTAATCCATGTTCGAACCTTGTTGGAGGCTGATTGTGGGAGGCTTTTGCGATCCTTGCCTGCCAAAGGTATGCAGACAGCGTGACCTGGGACAAGACAACAGCTGGGGTTTAGGGTTTAGGGGTTTAGAGGTTTGGGTTTAGGGTTTATAGGGGTTCGTACTGGCGCAGTCGTTCTGGGCCCCTCTCGTGGTCCTCATTGTTGCGCGCTCACTGAAGGCAAACTCTGTTGAGTACCTTGCAAAAGGAAGTCAAGTTCGAGAACTGTCCAATTCCAAGAAGGCTCCCTCATTCCCAGCTTGATAAACAAGCGAACATTAAAACAACATCGCATGAAAGAGGCTCTCCCGTGCCAGCCGGTGCACAAAACTAACAACTAAGCCACTAAGCAGTCGTTCGACGTTGCGGGGGTGATGCATGTGTTTGAGGTTCTACACAATCACTCTGCGGGGATTAATGTTAGAAGGTACTGAGATTTTGAAGCTCTAGGACCAGGCATGGGTTTCTATTCTTGTGCAGGCCCTCTGTTTGCTTTAGGATTCCGGGTTTAGGGCTGAGGTATCCCAGACCCCCGGGAGGATCCAAAAAGTAGATCTCTTAAGGGGGTTCCTATAAAGTGCCCTTTAGTAGTTAGGGTCCCAAATTAGGGGATCTATACTTTTTGGATCCTCCCGGGGGTCTGGGATTAGGCTTTTCAAGATCACAAGCGCAAGGTCGCGGTACCACGAGTAGGCTTCCGACCTCGCTTCCGCCCGCGGCCGAGGGAACCGCACCTCTAACAAACACATCGCTGGGAGCAACCCCTAAACTGGTTCCTTGTTGGGGCTATATTGAACATGATCATTTTTGATCCTTGTTGGGTTTTTATTATAACAAAAATGTAAAATTGTAGCCAACAGGCACCCAGTAAACCCTTTGTTTTGAAGCAGGGCTCGGCAGCTATGCCTCGCCCTCCACCCGTGAGCTCAAAACCCCTAGACACGACTCGAAGGGGTGTGGAGCAGAATCAGAACTTTGGTCTTCAGGAACTGAAAGCCTGTCGGCAGCAGTACGAGAGGTTAAGCGTAATAGCAAGCTCCTTAGTTGCGGAATCGTACTAAGGTCATGCAAATGCTCTGTAGCATTGGGCTGTAATGTGCTCTTTACAGGCTTAAGGCTTGCATGCAAGGAGTCGGGTATACTCCTTAATCACGGAATCATGCTATGATGTTACTAAAAAGCTCTGTAGAAGTGAGCTGTTTGGGTTTATATGTTTACATACAAGCGGCATGGCCCCGTGTAGTGGCCTCTTCCACTGCTTTCCACCAGCTGTGATCGATACCTTGTGGCCGGAAGTGGAGTATGCGGGCACTACTCAGGGTTTAGGGTTTAGGGTACCACCGCCTAAACCATGAAGGCACTCGTAATGAGGGATCATTCCTTGCATAATGTATGCCACGCGTTAGAAAACACATGCATACACAGCTGTATGCAAATCACTGTAAAGAAGAAACAAGTCAATACATGTACAATGAAGGTATATCTATATAGTCTATAAACATATGCATATACAATCATATATAATATGTGTTGTCTATGTCGGTTTGTATGTACACACTTCCTATCCTAAAATTACCCGTCCAGTATGGGCTTCCCATGCACCTGATTCATCTGACCTTAAAGGCCGAACCCAGATTTGGCAGTCGAGGCAGGAGCTGAAGACCCGAACGTGCAAATCACTTGGCTCTGCCCATAGGCGTTCCTTTTTTGGGATTACCTTATAAGATTCGAAATATATACCATAAAAAAAGGAACTACTTACGGGCCTATGGGTACTGATTTTGCACCCCCCGCTCCTGCACATGCCTGTGCTTCGTTAGAACAAAACTGCTGAAGAGATCGGAAGACAGCATCCTTCGGGCTACTGAGCGCGTAGTGATGTCATTGAACGCCGAGCTTCCTGCAAAACCCAGAATTCCCCCGAACCCAGGCACTCAAGACTTCCTGTGGATCCCAAACCCTGCCATTCTGGGTGCGATGCCCTCTAGACCCTCGAGATATGAGGCTTGTAACGTTGTAGAATTTAGGAAATTTGGTGCTCTACTAGTGCCTCGAGGCCCGAGTCTTCACATCCGACAGGGGTTAAGCACGCTTCTGACATCGCAAACCTCGGAAGCTTCGAACAGCAGAGGCCGGTACCAGGGACGCAGGAGTGTGTGGCAAACCTGCCCATCAGGCATCTGGGGAAGATCTACTGATACGGCCCGAGCTAAACCCTACGGTGCTTGTTCGTGACATGAAGCACCCAAAGTCTACACTAGTACTTTAGGCTCATAATACTTCTTACAGCTGAGCACTCAATACTTCGGCGCTACATGTCAGGTTTTACAGCTCGTCACGTCTCGCGCATGTAGGACTTCAACGAGCTATAGGGTCTATGTGGATTAGCTTGAGGGCCCAATCCGTCCGTTGCAGATGTACAGGAAGCAATCGCAGACCGGTACCAGGCGGAGCATACGAGAAAACACACACAAAGCGCTTGCCTTTATCATGTCGGGTTACCGAAGCATATGACGAATGCAAGACAATCGAAGGCTTTGCTGCATTCGATATTCGATGTGCATGCATACAGCAGCACCTTGCCGGAATGCCATCCTATCACATCTGCCTCCCTGTACCAGGACCCAAGATAAACCTTGGTAAGTCAGGGTCTGTGTCGACACCCCTCTCAGATCTTCATCTATATGCCCTGGCCTCATCCACCACCGTCTCCAAGCGAATGTCCTCGATGCGCATGGCAGTAGATAAGCACGGCAAGTCTTTAATCACGGTTTAGGGTTTGGGGTTTAGGGTTGTTTGTTTGTTTTGTTCTGGCCCCTTTTTGCTCCGGCCCCGTATCACTGGTCCCTAGAATTTTTTTTCCTGTCCCCCCCCGGGCCGAGTCTAGTACGAAATACGAAGGTCCTGTAGAACTCCTCCTATAGAGCCCTCATCTTTCGGCTCTCTCGGAAGACCGATCCTGAGTGCGCAGCCTTGCTACTGAGCTCCTGGGCCCAAACAGCAAGTAAAACTCTGCTATTCCTGGCTCAGGGTTTAGGAATTGCGGTAATATGGTACTAATAGAGGGTGCAAACCGCAGGAATTGCTAAAGGCTCACGATGGCAAAATAATGACATACAGTTGTAAGCCCCGTAACGCTAAACCCCCAAAACCTAACGCCCTAAGCCCTAAGCACCCTAACCCTACAAAGCCGCGTATCGCAAACTATTCTGGCACACATCCGAAGCCCCACTGAGATAGCTGGTTTGCTAGGGTTTAGGGCTCAGGGAGTTCGGGCTTTAGTCCTCACGATTGAGCGACCCAGTGCACATAAAAAATGAGTAACCGAACACCGTACATAATCGTACACATAAACCTGACCCACGAAATCTTTCGACAGCTCTGACACATCCAACATCTTGCCCACGACACTTCTGGTTCAGGAATGCCGTTAACCTTTCTCTCTCTCTCTCTGTCTCTCTCTCTCTCTCTCTCTCTCGATCGATATATATATATATATGTGTGTGTATATATATGTATATATACATATGTATATATATATATATATCCTCTCTCTCTCTCTCTCTCTCTCCATCCCGGAGGCCCTCAACTTTACTCTCAGCCCCAGCCATGAACCTCAACCCTAAGCCTGGGCCTAAATCCGGGAAGCCCCGAAGCCCTAAACTCCAAAGCCTAAACTCTAAACCCTACAGCGCTGTTTAGGGTTTAGGGTTTAGGGCTTAGGGCTTAGGGCTACCCGAAAAGTGATGACCCAATAGAATCAATAGAATAGAGGTTTACCCCGTCCAAAAGAGCCCTAAACACGAAACCGTCATAAACGCTAGCCGCTATGCCCCCACGATGCCCCACAGCCCGAAAAAGCCTTCAGCTCCTTCCCTAAACTCCAACACTCTAAATGGGAAAACCCCACCAGCCCGAAACCCTTTAGGAACCCATTGTAGGACCCATTATCGCATCTTGTAGATCCCACAAAGGAACCCCAAACCCCAAACCCTTACAGTATCCTACAGATCCCATGATTAACGGACCCCGAACCCCAAATTCTAAGCCCTTGCACGAAAGAACGCTTCATAAAGGAACCCAGAAACCGTTTAAGAATCCCATAACATAACTTCACTGAACTTGGGACCCGTGCAAGAATGCTAACTTCAGCTGCTTCTTACGGGAATAAAACAATTAACTTTAATTAATCCAAAAAATCGTGGGAAGCATTTCTAAGTACCCCCCAAAGAAGCCCTAAACCCTAAACCCTAAGAAGCCCATGCCCCGCCTTCGCAAGGAGGCAGCTCTCCGGAGACCCCCCGCCAGAGAGGAGGCGGAAACCTCGGAGGTCTCCGCGAGGTTTGCTTGTAATAAGGATGCACTCTAGGGGTTTAGGGTTTAGGGGTTGAGGGGTTTAGGGGTTGAGGGGTTTAGGGTTTTTTCCCTCTCGGGCTTAGGGCTTATAGGGTTTAGGGTTTAATTAGGGATTGAGGAGGGGTTTTGGGGATCAGGGTTTAGGAGGATTTCGAGTCTCACTCGCGCACAAGGCAGGCAAGGCTCCGCCTAGATGTAGGGTCCAGAGCTAGGTATAGGGCTTTGCTAGGAAAATCTAGGGTTTAGGGTCTAGGGCGAGTCTGTAAGGTTCAGAGGTTGTGTAGGAAACATTTGCCACAGACTCAATAAGCTGTACAACAAATGAATTTCGGGCCTTTGTAGCACAAACAAGCAATGGGGAGACTTTATCTACTGTAGGTTCTGTCAAAGCTGCGGAGCCAACTTTCATGCAGTTCTATTCTCGCCCATCATCACTGGTTTCCCACTAGTTCGTGTCATTGTTTGTGCTTGGACTGCAAAAGTCTTGTGGTTTTGCCCTTGCCAATCCAGGTGGTCTTATGCGGTCTATTCTCAGGGGCTTAGGGGTTTGGGCAGGATTTAATTGTCAGGGTCGTCTTCTCTTGGAAGATAGACAGAACATTTTTGTCTCAGGAAGCCCTTACAGAAGGTAGCTCCAAGGATCTGTCTGGTCTCTGCCGGGTACTGGATACCCCTGCAAGGGACGACCTTGTCCAAAACTGTACAGAAGATGCCCCGAGCTCCAGAAACGTCGCCAGTGGCCCTATGCCCTGAATTCTGCATCCCTCCAACAGTATCCCCCCGAACACTTTCCAAATCGAAACGCACTATCCAGCCTAAGCCCAATAGTTGCCAAAAAGCCCACGCACCCTGCACTTCCCTAGAAGACACCAAACAGTGTCAAAGCCTGGAAAAAACCTGTCAAGTCGATCAGCAAGTCTTTCCAAAAATCGTCCCCCCCCCCCAGCCGGAAAAGAAGCCCGCAAGATTCTTTGGGGCCCCGGGCGGCAACGTCTCAAGGCCAGCTGCAAGGAGCTTACCCTGCAACCTGGGTGTAGAGGTTTGAAAGAGAAGGTTTGCGAGGGTGTCGAGGGATTTCCCCTAAGGGTTCTGCAGAGTGGTGCAGCTTCAGGGGCTGTTGGGGCTTGGATGGCTTTAGAGTTAACATTCATGCGGAATGGCGTGCACGAACTTGCAATGAAGATGTATTGAATCTATTGCCTATTCGAGCCCCTTGTCACCAGAGACTCCAACAGTGCTTGGAATTCAGAAATCCCCTGAAGTCGTGCTCTGGACTCCGAGAGGGACTGTTGGCGGCAGGTGTTCGCTCCTGCTCGCTTCCCTGGAAATACTTAAACTCGCCCCTAAACCCTAACACCCTAAACCCTAAACCCACTTAAACTCACCCCTAAACCCAAACCCTAGACTTGCCGACCCTTTAAAAAAAACAGGGTCTTCTCTTGCCATCCTGTCCGGGGGTGTCTCAGAAGAATCACGGAGCATCTCCACCCAGGGATCCAAGCTAGGTTCTTGCTAATGGTAGCTTAAACTAGCATATAAGCCAAACAAGCCACCTCAACACTCGCAACCCTTCGCTGAACATGTTCCGGCTTTACGGTGCAAGATTCGGTGCTTGCACTCGGACTGCTCAGGCGAGCATGTGTTCTCTGCTCGGTAAACCAGCTTGGTGTTTCAGCACTCACAACTGGGCCAAGCCTGGCGGTGTTACTGGTGCGACGACAAGCTTAGTGTTTAGCGATTTAGAACTGCATAGGCAAGCTCTGAGCGAGGCGGCTTCTCGGAACCGACGCGTCTGCTTCCTCGTCCTGTGCCGGTTTGGTTTTTGGGGTTTGGGGCTTGGGGTTGAGATGGTTTGGGGTCTCGGGTCTTAGTTAGCATTTCAAAGCATGTTCTGAGGTTGTTGAGAGGGCTTACGCTCTCGCAACTCGGACAAGCGAAACAAACAGATAGTCGTGGTTTTACCTATCGGCTCCTTAGTAGTTCCTTTTTGTGATTACCTTATAGAGTTCTAAAATATATACCACAAAAAGCAACTTAGGAGCCTATGGGTAGGTGTAGGGTGCAGGATGGTGCAGGTAAGAGTCGAAAAGCTCTACTCGGGCTGCTGTTGACCCTGCAGAATTCTATGAGCCGGTATCATGCGGTGCCGGAAAGCCTGACAGGGCTCAAAGATGCATTTCTACCCATAGGCCCCTAAATAGTTCCTTTTTGGGATTACCTCATAGGAAACCACAAAAAAGGAACTACCTAGGGGCCTATGGGTATACTTACGACGAAGGGCAAATCAGATACATGGCTGTGGACGGGGCTGGGAGTCTGCCTCCTGCCTGAACCCTCCACCCCCATAGATCTTGGCAGTAGGATCTCGGCAATTATGAGATTCTGGGCTTACCGGGGTCTGCAGAATTTTTAGGGGCTGCCTTTCTGACCGTTCGGGTGCAAGCATTCCTGGTTTCCAGCCTCGTCAAGTCCACCATCCAGGATCTTCCAGCTCAAACGGCTGATGGCGGCGGTCATGCCGAACCTGGGACCCGGTATACGGCTTATAGGGTTTAGGGTTTTGGGTTTAGGGTTTTGGGTTTTGGGTTTAGGTGAACCATGAACTGCTACAAACCCCCACTGCAAGCCCCAACTCTCGATCAGGGCTTACCTTAGGAACGCCAGCGCAATCATGGCTACGATGAGTTGAGGTAGCCCGCATGATGTACCCCCGTGAAATCTCAGAACACCCTCCTAAAACACAAACAATATTCAAAACCTTTAACCCATCCACAACAACATGATTCTACATAGAGCTCTATAGCCT
The DNA here is from genome assembly GCA_905231915.1 of Symbiodinium necroappetens. Lineage (NCBI taxonomy): Eukaryota > Dinophyceae > Suessiales > Symbiodiniaceae > Symbiodinium > Symbiodinium necroappetens. The sequence goes on from CAJNJA010090652.1 coordinate 15,513, forward strand.
ATAGCTCTATAATTACACTAGAGGGGCCAGTGTGCAACCCATACAAACAAACTCTAATGAAAGAAGCTCCGCTTCCCCGAAGCTGCAGCCGGTTGGCAGAGTCGAAGAGTCCGGCTCAGACTTTTCAATCTCCTGGCGCCAAGGCGTTCGGCCATACTCTTCCTGGCTTCCGGGCCTCGCCCGGCTTCGGGCTTACGGTTTAGGATCTAGGTTTTGCGGATAGTTTACGGCAGTTTACGGGTTAGAAATACTCTTCGCGTCTTGGAACCTATGCAAAAGCACGACTTGTTGCAAATCCCTGGGAAGAAGGAGCCGAACATGAAGCACCTTACGAAGCCTGAGTTGCTATGATGAGGCGAATCCAAACTAGTTTTTACAAGCTGCACGAAGGTCCCCTTTTGTTACCTGCCTATATTCACTGAGCTCACGTATATCGGATTCGGGTATATTGGAAGCGATACATGGCGGTTTCCCGATATTGATTGCAGCAGTGTGCGATCATGCTCGTTCAAGTTGTCGGTGCGTTGTCGTGATGGGGACAAGGAGGATGATCATGATGACCATAATGTCAGCATGGACGATTCTGGTGATTGTAAAGAAGAGCAAGATGATTATGACAGTGCTGGTGCCGCTGGCGATCTTTATGACCATGACCTACCATGACGATGCCGGAAGCAGCGACGGTTAAACTCATCGTCGTCTTTATGTTGGCCAGGCTCCTCCGCACGCCCGGCGGCTTTGGCACGCACGGGAGGCAAGTCTGCCAGGAAGAGCGAAGCCTGCTGCGTGGACTGGGGTGCGGGCAAACACCGAGACCCTGGATACTGCTACCAATGTGTGAAACCTGCTTGATTGCAAGGGTCCCATCTGAAAGTTAGGTGACCACAAAAGGTCCTGCGTCCGAATTGCTATTTCAATTTTAAGGACTGCTGGTGACACGGTTGGCTCTTACATGTTCATGCTGTCCTCATTGTCAACATCTTCCCCGGAACCATCGCCGCCACCACCATCATCATTACCAGACCCACTGACACCCGTGTGTTATCATCCGTTTCTTCTTGATCACACCCAGCGTGCCTGCCTCATCATCCCCGCGCCCGTGAATAAATTCATCACCTCGATGATCTTGATGAATGCTTACGTGGGACGGCAAGGTTAATGATCCCGACAGGATCCCAAAACCAGAGAATGCCCTTGAAGCACGCAGATACATACCAAAACCCGAGTTTAGTTCTGAACGCCTCCCGAGTTAAGGAGAACAGTTGCCTGCACGCGCTTTTCGTCGCCTCCGTGCTTGATCTAGGACCATGAGGGCTTCGCAGGTGATGAGGAGACCAGAACGAAGGCTCTTCTTCAATGCCAGAACTTTTTTCACGGGGTATGCAGCTCATACAGGTATGCCAGGGCTGTTTCTTGGTCCTTACCTATGAGTTTACGCGGTTGATTAGAGTTTTACCTCAAACTGCCAGAAGCTACTTACGATGCGGCTCAAATATAATCACACCAGGGACATCCTTGCAGAAGCGGGGCACACTAGTAACACTAGTAAATGACTGCAGAGGTTGAAGAGTTTAAGGTCAAAGTTGGGGCTATGTAAAGTAAGGTCTAGGGTTCGATCTTAGATTGCATGGTGAAGGCTGAAAAAGCCTGATCTCGAAACCAACAGATGCACGCTGCCCCGCCTTCCTAAGTCCTACAGTCCGAACGCCTGCCTGACACCGGTATGTGTGCAAGTACTCAGAGAGCCCAAGAATATGCCCCTTACACCGTATGTCACTTTGACGTATAACTGATACAGATACTCCTCATTCGAGGGTATTGGAGGGTGCGGTTGGTGCTTGCTCGGCACCCGACGAATTAGAATGAGATTTTGGGGTCTATGGGACTAGAACTATTTACGTATGAAGTTGTAGTGGGGAAAGTGCTGTTACTGAATGTTCCTTCCGGTCATACTACGGACATGAATCACAGAAGTCGACCAGGTAAAGGACGAGAACCCAGTTGGGCCTCTGTGGTAGGCACCCAGTGCTCTAAATCCTAGACCGCAAAATCATCAACACCATAGAACCTAAACCCTAAACCCGTAAGACCTAAACCCGAACCTAACCTCAGAAAGCCTGAGTACCAACCAACCCGACAAGCTAACACTAAAGGTAAATACTGCCTCAAGCCTATATCCCAATCCACAAGTTTCTCATACCCAAGCCCTCAGCCTCCTAACAACCAACGTAAAGCCCGAAAGCCCTATCAAAATGCCCTACACCATATCGGAGTCGATCATTTCTGGTCTCCGTTGTATAGGCAGCGTTGCGATCTGTCCACGCGTCGGAGCTTCTCTTGCCAAGCTTCTGGGGCCGTAATAGTCAGAATCGAGTTTGGGGAGCTCTTTGGTATCGAAAGGAATCGTATTGCAAAATGTTCAGGCTTCTAACCCACATCAGGAGCACAGCTTTAGACTTCATGGTGCACCGAACCTACCTGCACAGGGTACATAATTAAGTGCACAGTCTCTGTTCGGTGGCAAAAAGCTTTGCACCGTAATTGCTGTCAGGTATTCACCCTCTCATTAATAGGCCTAAACCCTCAGCCGCTCACATAGCCAAGACAAAGCTTTCTATCAACGTCTTTCACAGTTTCTCTGACTCATTGAACCCCTAGACCCTTTTTTCTTCTGCAGGCTTGCAAGCAAGAACGCCTGGCAGTCAATCCGCTAAAATGTACTAGGGTATCCTAGTACTGTAATCTACTATATACAATATGCTGGCATGGAAAGCTACCCCCGCTACGCCCCGAGCGTGTCGTTGGCAATGGACGTCAGCAGCTGCTTCGCCGTCTGGACGTTGTCGGGGTTGCCCGTAAGGTAAACCCTGCACCTCACAGCAGGGCCGATTGCTTCTTCCGAGTTTAGATTCTATGGCGCTTGATGCATGGCTGTGTCCAAGATTTTGCAGCTTGCTTCAGTACTGAAAGCCCGAGCACCACCCAAGGAGACTAAAGCCGAGGACCACCAACAAATAGACAAGTAAATGCAAAGTCGCACCTTCTGCCTGCTACTGAAACTGCCATTGCAGCCTACCCCTGTCTACCCCATTCCCTTCAACCCTAAGTCAACCTGGTCTGGGGCTCATCGACCCTCAATGACTCTTGCACAGGCCCTTTCTATGCCTCTGCCCCGAGGCTTCTCAACCCCAAGCCGAGTGGACGGCAAGCCCGCCCGAGTTCCGAACATCCCAGAAGCCTGATCGGGATCCCACATCCCAAAAAAAAAAGACCCAAAAACCAAGGCGTCCTGCCGATCAAAGGGGCCAGATTGTTGCGTGTACACATACATGCATAGTCATATACACATATATGTGTATATATATATGTATGTATATATGTATATGTATGTATGTATGTATATATATATATATCTTATGTCTCCATTGCATAGTGGTGCGCATTTGAGTTCCGGGTACGTCCTGAAACCTTAGACGTCATCTTATTATAAGCCCAAACGCAAGGGCAACTGCACCACCCAAAACAGTAGTCTCAACAACCCCCAAACCTTGACTGCCCGAAGGCAACTTACTGGATGAAACATAATCGCCGATAGGGCCCCTCTCCCCCCCAATCGCTGAAACCCTAAAACCATCTGAAACCTAAAGCTTAGAAATCCTGTACTATAAATTCTTCAACTCTAAGTCCAGCTTGCCAACAAGGACTCTTGGAATCCAGCGCTTTTACTCTAAAATGCTATAAACCCTAAAGTCTAGCCTGTAACTCCGAAGCCCAGCCCTGCAGACCCTAAACTGTCACAATGCAAGTGGCGGCTCCCGGTTGTAGTCGATGTCGATCTTCGCGCCCGTCTGTGCCTCTCACCATTCGGGGGTTTTCGAAAATAGGGGACCCTAATACAGTACCCTAAATAGCAGGATCCTTATTATAAGGACCCCAAAATGAGGTACCCCTTAGTTTCGGAAACTCCCATTTGGGGCCGGTTCAGGAATCGGGTCGTAGAGCTCATTTGCGGTTTAAGGTTTACTCACTATTTGGGGCCGGTTCAGGGACGGTTTAGGAATCGGGTCGTAGGGCTTATTTACGGTTCTAAGGTTTATTTAGGGCTGCAGGGCTCAGCCGGGGTCTAAGGATGTAGGCTAATGGGGTTTGGGGGGCTTCTGACGTGGGAAGCGTTTTTCGGTGTTAGGCTCAGGGTGTTTGCACTCGGCACAGTCAAACGAGGTCTCTCATTTCGCAGTTGGCTCGGGAGGTGCCCTAAACCCCAAACCCTACCTGAATGCACTTTTAGGCTTCTGCTGTTGGCCTTG
>CAJNJA010090663.1:0-19816 GCA_905231915.1 Symbiodinium necroappetens
AAAGCCCAAAAGCCCCTAAAGCCCCAAACCCTCAACCCGACCTACGCCCTCATCCATCCATTTCTCGGCTCTAAACCCCGAGCCTCCAACCTTCAAAAGTTAGCAGCTTAGGGTTTATAGGGTTTAGGGCCTAGGGTTTGGGGTTTATAGGTTTTAGGGTGTATAGGGCTTAGGGCTTTAGGGTTTTAGGGTTTAGGGTTTATAGGGTTTAGGGGTTTAGGGTTTAGGGTTTAAGAAAGTCTGCGGGAGATCGGGCTTCGGTCCAAGAGTCGAGGGTGCGGATGGGTCAAAGGGGAGGGTTTTCAGGGTTTAGGGTTTAGGGTTTTTGAGGGTTCCGGGTTTAGGGTTTAGGGTTTTGAGGGTTCCGAAGGTTCAATTTTGAGGGTTTGGGGTCTCTTGGGGATGTAATCAGGGCTTTGAGGAAGGATAGGTTCGGGATGTTCATGGGCTTGTGGGTTCATAACTTTAGCGAGAAATACGTTCAATCCCCACACAGTCTACAAGCCCCAAATCGCAGACGCCATAGAGCCGCTAAGCAAACACTCCGCCATGCCCTGTTAAAGCCCATACACATGCCCACGCCCCAAGACTAGGCCCTCGGGCATTCCAAAGCAATCCTGGGTAGTAGTATAGTACAGACCAGAAAGTTGGAAACCGGATTAAGGACAATTAGTGCTGGGATTCCCCTATACATTACTCTTAAGGAATGAGGCTTTTCCAACTTTTTGGGCTTCTACTGTAGGGAGACCCCTTAAAGTGCCTTAAAGGTGACCCTTCTTAACCGTACCTATGGCTCTCTTAAAAGGGACCTTGTTGAGAGGGTCTATGTCCCCAAGGGTCCCCCTAAGCACCTAGCCTCAAACTCGGGACGCCGGAGACTCCTGAAACCACGGAAGCAAGGAGAGTAGCTGAAACTATAGGTTTCTTAGTTAGGGATTTTATAGGATAGGACCTTCTATATGGCTTTGTAGAAGGAATAGACTGTACTATACTTTAGAATGCCGGGGATACGGCAAATAACCGAAGAAATGAAAGGACCATGTGGGGTTCTTGCAAGTAGGGACAGGTAGGGGTAGCTTAATGGTTTAGGGTGTGGGGGTTTGGGGTTTAGGCTATTCAGGATCGTTCCAAGAAGGGTCCTACTATTTTACCAAAGGTCGCCGTGTCCTCCTGCCAGAATCGCAGCGCTGCACCCATCATCCCGAAACGCAAGTCCCTTAGGGTGTATGGTTCAAGGTTTAGGGTTCGGGGTGTTTAGGGTATATGCATATGTAGATGTAGACGTAGACGTATGCGTATATAGTATATGTATATGTATGTAGAACATGTACGTACGTCGATACATATGTATGTTTATGTATGTGTATATATGCACGCAATTGTTTATGATCTTGTTATGTATTCACATGACATTAATATAGATGGCAATACGTGACATTATCGGTGTAGGACAGGATCTTAGATGAGAGCTCCCTCTTGTTGATCGACCCTCCAACTTAGGGTCCCTCTTTAGGACTTTAGGTCCCCAATATAGTACGGCACCCTTCTCAAAAGGACACTAAAACCCTAAACCCTAAACCCCTAAAGCCCTAAAGCCCTAAACCCTAAACCCCTAAACCCCTAAACCCTAAACCCTACAGGAACCCTAAACCCCTAAACCCCTAAACCCTAAACCCTAAAGGGACCCCAATTTAGAGACCCCACAAAACTCAGTTCTAAGAGCTCCGAGGCGCTCTGTCTCCCGCTGGCGCCAAGCTTCTGCCAGGCATTCCGTTTCAGGCTTTAGGGTGAGGGTCTAGGGTTTTAGGGGTTTTGAGGTTTTTTTGGGGGGCTTGCTGGGGTGCAAGGATTCGGGCTTTAGGGTTTTACGTTTTTTGGTTGGCTTTTGCGGTTCGGGGTTTAGGGTTTCAGGTTTTAGGGGCTTTCGAGGTTTTTCGGCGGTTTAGGGTTGTAGGGTTTAGGGTGGCAGGGCTTGGGTGTATAGGGGATTAGGATGAAGGTTACTTCACGTGCACATGGCTGGCACTTGGCCGGGAGGTTTAGGATTTGGGCTAAGGTGTAGGGTTTAGAGTCTATGAGGGCTTCAAGATTGGGATTTCGGGTTTTGGCTAAGGCTTAGGGTTGAGAAAGGTGATCACCTCGTGATCTCTGCCGACTGCGTCTGCAGAGTTGCAGAGCTGATTCGTCCATTGAGTGAGAAGTTCTACTGGCAGCTGAAACAGATACCTCAAGACGCTTTGAATGAGGCACCTGAACAAAGGTGCCTATTGCCCTGCAGCACCCAAGCGTTTTGCACCTTCCACTCTGGAGCTGCGCCGTAAGTCAGCCGAGGGCCCAAGCCCAGATCATCACGTCGGCCACCAATGCAGCCTAAGCCCTGAACCCTAAACCCTAAACCCTAAGCCCTAAGCCGCTGCAAGGAATTCGTAGACCAGCAGCGCTGCATTCAGACTGGTTCGCCTCAACCTTGACCCGAAACTGTAGACTGTCAACCCTCATCTCTATAACCCCTTAACCCTAAACCTTACGAGCCTTCGTCGCCTCAAACCTGCAAAACCTTCAACCCGACACCTGTACTAGGTCCTTGTTGGCTACAATTCTACATTTTTGTTGTATAAAACCCAATAAGGATTAACAATGATCATGTTTAATATGACCCCAACAAGGAATCAGTGTAGGGGGGTCGGAAGTTTAGTTGGCTCGAGGGGCTATTGGGGTGTTAAGGGTTTCCCTCAACACCCACATGCCAACAAGCCCCACGCAACCCTAAACCCAAACCCTAAACCCTGAACTCTGAATCCTAAACCCTAAACCCTGAACCCTGAGTCCAAAGCCCAAAACCCGAAACCCTAAACCCTGAACCCTGAATCCTAATGCCGAAGCTCGCAGCTCCAAACCTCGGAATTCGTCAGTAGCAAGCCTTGCGCAGGGATGGACAGCCCTCTCCGAAAACTCGCCGGCCGGCCCCGACAGGCACTTTTCCATTTTTTTTTTAGGGGGTTTAGGGTTTAGGGGTTTAGGGTTTAGGGTTTAGGGGTTTAGGGTTTTAGGGTTTTTGGGTTTAGGGGTTTCAGGGTTTGGGGTTTAGGGTTCACAGAAAGGACATAAGCATAAGCATTTTAGAGGGATGTCCCTACCTTATTGGGCTTCATTTATAAAGGGGGGGGTTATGGGGATCTCCCTATCCTAATCTTTCCTTATGTGCTTTCTTGGGGCCCTGCTCCTAAACCCTAAACCCTAATTTTTGCTTAGGTCCTACTTTTGGCTTTTGCTTCTTTGCTGGGGCTTCGCAGGTTTTGGGGTTCAGGGGTCCAGACCTTAGGGCTCAGGGGCTTAGGGTGTAGAGGTTCTGTGTCAGGTACGGGTTTAGGGTTTAGGGTTTACGGTTTAGGGTTTAAGGAAGTTTTTGGGTTTAGGCTGATATCCTCTGTTTTTGTCGGCATCCATGTTTGAGGTTTCACTTGTCTTCTGCTCACTCACGCGGGAGTTTCAGAAATGATGAAACCTGAGCTCTTCTTCCGGGATCCGCAGAAGAGCTCAGGTTTTCAGAAGAGCTCAGGTTTTGAAGGGCTCCCCTTTGTTTTGGGCTCGGGTACTTAGCCCCCACCCATAGGCCCCTAAGGAGTTCCTTTTTGGGCTTCCCATATAGGATTCCAATTATAAACCCCCAAAAAAGGAACTACTGAGGGGCCTATGGGTAAGTATGAGTGTAGCTACCGAGTTGCAACTCTCCTCACTGCCTTTCTCCGTCCCCCGAGCGCGTGAAACTTGAAGTGTCCATGCGAAGTACTGCCCAGAGCCTAAACCTTGAGCCCTAAACCCTAAACCTGAGACCCAAAACCCTAACCCCAACACCCTCATCCCAAACCACACACCTTCAACCCGAAACCCTGAAGCCTACAGCTACACTAGAGCCTGAGCCGTATTTTCTGCAGCCTTATAGAACCTGCTGCATCAATTTTTAAGACGTAGACTGAACAGAGCCAAGCTTGAGTCTAGCATTGGCAGCTCTCTAAAGTAGGGTCCCTTTAAAGGGGTCCTTGAAAGGGATCCTTTAAGGGATCTATAGGGTTTTAGGGCTTTTTTGGGTTGCGGCTGTGAGGATAGTTCTCGAAAATAGGTCCTTTTGTGGGTCCTTTTCAATAGGGTGCCGTTCTATATCGGGGACCTCACAAGGGGCCCTAGTCTAGAGAACTACCCATATAGCAGCCTGAAGAAATTATACGTATCAAGATTACTAGACTTATGCTACGATTTACAGGAAAGCCTTAAATCACAAAAGCCCTAAACCCTAAACCCTAAATTTCAGGAAAGCCCTAAATCACACAGGCCCTAAACCCTAAACCCTAAACCCGGGAAAGCCCTAAATCACAAAGGCCCTAAACCCTGAACCCTAAACCTAAAAACTACATTATGGAGCCCTTCCCGGACTCTTGTGGTGCGCAGGTTTGCGGTGGTTTAGGAGGTTTCGGGTTGCTGGGTTTCGGGATGCGGCTTCGGATTGGGATTTTGTAAGATGTGTACGGTTCTGAGTTTGGCATTTAGGGTTTCAGGTTTTGGGTTTTTAGGGTTTCAGGTTTTGGGTAGAATGTAGGCTGAAAGTTTTGGGCTTTCGGGTTTAGGATGTAAGCTTTCACCATACACCCTGGTGGCCCTAGGCCCGCAAACCATGGAAACCCAATTAAGTCTAAACCGCCCTAAGCCTTGCATCCCTAAACCTTGACACCGGGAGAGCCCAAACCTGACACCCAAAGCCCTAGAGTCAGAAATTTGCCGGTATCAGACCTAAACACTAAACCCTAAACCCAGCCGTCTTCCTGCAGAGGAGTCGAGTTGTTCGACAGGCCGTCAAGACCTCAGCAGTTCGCTCTTGAATGGAGTGTTTCGAAAATTTCCGGTCCCTCATTGCTGAAGACCTAGCCTTAATCACTTCTGTTGATGATATAACTCCTGCATTACCTTAAGGACCCTAAACCATGGGAATTATGGCGTATTCTTTCTTCTGGGTAATGCAGGGTTTATATCATCAACCGTACCAAGGCATGCTTTGCCTTTGCTTTCTCCTCCTTAGTGGCAAAGCCCTAAACCACCACGCCCTAGAGGCCCTAGCCGCCCTAAGCCCTAAACCCTAAACCCTAAACCCTAAGCCCTAAGCCCTAAGCCCTAAGCCCTAAGCCCTAAACCCCTAAACCCTAAACCCTAAACCCACCACGCCCTAGAGGCCCTCGACCCGCATCCCAAGCCTTTTCTGGGAGCCTTGCAGTCTCACCGGGCCGGGGTTGTGGAGCTTTCTTAGAGTGTTTTTCGCCCAGGTTTGGGTTTCTCTGTCTAGGTTTTCGGGCTTAGGGTTTAGGGCTTAGGGTTTAGGGCTTAGGGTTTAGGAGTTTAGGGTTTAGGCTTTAGGGCTTTGGGTTTAGGGTTTCTCTGTTCCCTAAAAAAACCCACGTGCTCCTTAATTCAAGTGTAAAGAAACAGAAAAGCTTTCTGATTCTGGCCCCGGCGAATTCGGACTACCCCGGAGTACCAACGAGTCTCGCGGAAACTTCCCGCCAACGGCCTCAACCTTGCAGAGACTTAGACTCTTAGACCACAAAACCAGACACCCCCGACCCGAAACCCCAACACCCCAACACCCCAACACCCTAAACCCTAAACCCGAAGCCCCAAAGCATCTTAAACCCTAAACCATAGACCCTAAACCCCAAAGCATCTTAAACCCTAAACCATAAGCCCTATAAACCCCAAAGCATCTTAGAACATTCAAAGCGGTACATCCTAAACCCAACCCCACAGCAAGCCTCCGGCCGAAGCCCCGAGCCTTAGCATCCTAAACCCCGAAATCCCTCCTTTAAAAAGACATATCTTAACCCCCAAATTAATGCACCTACCCTTTTTTTCAAGGACTTATTCTTCTAAAGAAGTCCTTATTACGAACCCCAAAAAACAGGTAGGTAGGTTCTTCAGGGTTCCAGAATAAACATCGCTCTACTGAGGACTTCAACTTTAAGATGCAGCGCCTGAGGCTCCCGGGGCCGCTTGGGATGGGCTTTGGAGCTCGTTCCGCGTCCTGGGCTGGACTTTCTCCTTAAACCCTATAAAGCCCTAAAGCCCTAAACCCTATAAACCCTAAACCCTAAACCCTATAAGCCCTATAAACCCTAAAACCCTAAACCATATATACCCTATACCCTAAACCCTAAACCTTAAAACCTTTAACCCGGAGTCCTTTATGAAGGGATTTGCAGTGTCAGGGTTCCGGCTGCAACCGACGGCTTCCCATCGACGCGCCTAAGGGTTTAGGGTGTAGGGGTAAGGGTTTTAGGGCCGTAGTTTTTTTTCTAGGGCTTGTAGGGTTTCGGGTGTAGGGTGTAGGGGTGAGAGTTTTCGGGTTTAGGGCGTAGGGTGTAGGGTTTAGGGTGTAGGGGTAGGGGATTTAGGGTTTAGGGTGTAGGGTGTAGGGTTTAGGGTGTAGTAGGGGTCCGGGTTTTAGGGTTTAGGGTGTAGGGTTTAGGGTTTAGGGTGTAGGGCGTCTTCTTTATGCAGTGGCCGCTAGTCCATGCTAGAATGGCGCCACCTCACACCAGGGTTTGTGAGTGGTGGCGTATATCGCGTGAAGCGACTTGTTGTGTGTTTTGCAATAGAACTCTGTGAAGCCTGAAGGTCTTTTCACCCTCCCGCTGTGATGATACCACAGGCAACCACCCAAACCATGTCCTGTTAGGGTTTAGGGCGTGCGCCCTCAATTCTCGGAGGAGTCTCCGACCGCAGCAGTGCCAAGAAGAAGGCTGTGGATCCACAGCGTGCAACGGCAGGGCACACTCCTTGCAGCCGGACTTCTCCCAGGCCGCAAACAGACTGCCTACAGATCAAAGCTGCTCGCTGTATGTAGCCTGCGCACTTGCAAGTTTATCCAGTCACGCAGAGGTGTATTCTGACTGCCAGGGCATGTGCAGGGGAGTTGTCAGGCTGCAAAACTTTGGGTTGGGACGAACATTCTTGGCGCGGCTCAAGGCTCAAGCAACGTTGATCTGTGGCGAACAGTGTGGCGGCTGCTTCGTCAAGCGAACAGAGAGCTCAAGATACATTGGGTTCCATAATGGCTGCCTCCACAGCCTGCTGGCACTGTGTTGCCGAGCAGGCTTGTCCGCGCAGTCATACTGTTGTGGCGCACTCACTCTGGGCATTGGTCTTGAATTCCTGGCCTTTGCCTAAAGAGTGCAGGTGTGAATGGAGGAGTGTCTACTGGCCCCTGTGCTTGCGTCCAGTTCGAGGACCCCTTGCCGTCTGGCCTGTGCGCTTCGGCGTCTGTGCGGGCACTGGGGAGTTCATGGATGCTTCATGGGGTGGCCAGTCATGACGCTTGCGGAGGCTCCCTGATATGGCGGAGGGGAAGGTTTCTTGGGCAGCCGTACCCTGCGTGCCGTCCATCCATCCATCCATTGGGTTCCATCGCATCGAGAAGCCCAAGCCACTGGAACTGTTGACTTATGGAGGGTTGTGAACAATAATCTTGCCGGTGATAGTGCCAACATCAACCGAAATGCTTTGCCGGCACGCGGACCTTCTGCATGCAGGTGCCTAGTGGATCAGAACAATGCCACTGATCGAATGAAGAGACTTTCAACTGATTTCTTGCGTGTGGCTTGGGATGCCCAATCTGCCTAACAACCCGGAGGAGCGTAGTGTGCTGTTCTTGAAACTTGAACCTACATGGAAAGGGATGAGGCCCGTTGCGCAGGGTTCAGGAAGTTTAGGGTGTTCGTGCAAGGAGGAAAACCAGAGGTATTCTAGTGGATTTAGGCCCAGCTGTGGCTGGGCGGAGCCTTCGACAGCCCAGATCCGGGCATCTTCAATGTCTGAGCATCCAGTTTTGGGTGGGAACGGCCCGAGGGGGCCGGGTGGGAATTTAGGGTTTTAGGGATTGTTTTGGGGTCACTATTAAGGGGTTGGTGTAAGGGTTTACGAAAAGGAGTACTAAGACGGCTAGTATGAAGATTACAAGTCACGGCACTACAAGGCTTACCACAAGGTCTACTAATGTAGGAACCGGATTTAGAAACCCTGACCCTATAACCCCAAAATAGTAAAGTTCATCTGAATAGCCTCAACAAAGACGCCGGGTTTCTTAATCAGGTTCCTACATTATGCCATTCTGGGCGATCTGTGGTCACCTGGCCTTGCGACGAGGGTCGCAATGCCTAAAAATCGAACTGCGGTGCTTTTTGATGGCTTTCGTGGCTGCGCAGCGAAGTCGGGACTTCGGAGAGCCCCTCCATGTTGCAGTCGCTAAGGCCGCTAAGGTCTCAAACTTGAGCACCACGGCGCTGTTCCGAAGAACGTGCCCGAGCTCAAAGTACTTGCCGTCGATCAGCACCGAGAGAAGCTCTAAATTCTAAATCCCGGTCCTTAGGTAAACCCAAAGCCCAGAAGCATGCTGATTGGCTTGAATTGTAACACAAACCTTGATGAAAAATATATGGGATCTCGGGGATTGGCTGCTTTTTTGGATTTGGAAGTAGGCCATAAGTGCCCCCAAGTGTTCAGCCCTAAAATGCCTAGTGCCCTCAAGAACCCTAGAAACCTTCCAACTCAAACCCTAAACCGGCTTCGCGCAGGAGAAAGATCCGTCCGGGCCCAACGAGGTACCCTGCTCTCCATCTCGGGTTTAAGTTATCATCTGGGATGTCAGGCCGTCGTCGCGGTCGCGGTTTTTAATTAGGGTTTAGGTATCACACACTGATGGCGAGAAGCAGCTATCCCAAATCTTGGAAACGAGGAGACTTTGCAATACAAACTTGCAGGAGGAAGCTCCATCCTTTTGAAAACACAGCGCAGTCCGACTAATCAGTAGTTTAGGCCATGCAACGCATGCCCTCAGCATTGAGCTTTGCCTGGTGTTGTGTATTATGGAAGCTGAATTAATTACTCGAATAGGGTTCTGGGGTATAGGGACTCTATTACAGGCCTAAACCCTAAGCTTTACACCCTGAACCCTACACCGTACTTTTCTCACTTCTTCAGACCCCGCTACTGGGTCGTTCGCCATGTCGGGCGCAGAGTCAAGCCCCAAACCCCGAAGGTTCAGGGTTGGAGCCTTGATAGTATACTATACGGGTTTAAGGTTTAGTGTTTAGTGTTTAGTATAGGATAGTACAGCACTATCCTATACCATAAGCATACTATCGTCTACTATACTATGCCATTAGTATACTATAGCAGACTATCCCGTACCATAAGTATACTATAGTATACTATACTGTACCATAAGCAGGGATCATGCCACTAAGATATATAGTTTGTTGAGGCATACCAGGGCACTTGTCGGGCTTTGGGGTTATGATAAGGGTGGCCCGTTATAGTTTTCAGTTTAGGATTCAGCGAGAGGGGCTCTGGTTATTACGACAACATCGGGATGAAGGCATGGGATATCCCTAAACCCCTACAGAACCCTATACTGTACTAACTTTATAGGTCCCCTTTCAAGGAGCCCTAAACCCTTAACCCTGTAGATCCCCTTAAGGAACCCTGAACCCTAAACCCTTATAGATCCCCTTACGGAATCCTAAAGGGGACCCCCAATGTCCCGATGTTGCTGAGCCGTATGGCATCCCAGTGAGGAAGCCTTCCAAAGCGAAATGCGTCCTACGCCTTAGGGCTCATGGGATGTATGGTTTAGGGCTTAGGGTTTAGGGTTTGGGGCTTAGGGCTTAGGGTTTAGGGCTTAGGGCTTACGGTTTAGGGTACAGAGCCGAAAACCCCCAAGCCGAAAGCATTCCTTGCCCTGAGCCCTCAAGGCCCTGAGTAGGCCAAGCTTGCAAACTGACAGAGAGCGTCACCCAAAACTTCTATAAACATGCCTGCAGCCCTTGCAGGAGGAAGGAAGATGATATGACAGCACAAAAAATTGAACTGAACATCGCTGCATGTCGCTGCTCTGCGGGCTCCATCAACAGCCAGCGATCGCTCGTAGTGCGTAGGCTTTGAGAGTTCGATTCGGGTCTTTTTAGGGGTCTTAGGTCCTAGAATTTCCTTCGAGGGTCTCCACAGGGTTCTGTTATCAGGTTTTGGGGTTTCCGGAGGTTTGAGGGCTTGAGCAGCGTCGAGATTCGTGACTTCTTTTTGAGGGTGTAGGGCTTTGGGTTGTAAGCTTTGTAGGTTTTTTTTTTCCAGGCTTTACTGTCTTTTCTTGGCTGGCTGTCGGTGGCACTGGCTGTCTTTGGTCAAACGGCTTGGGTTTCTCAGCCATGGCCATTTTCTTGCACGACTCCAGCTTGACCATCGGCCTCATCATCGCGCTCGAGGCCTTAACTGCGCTTCTCGGTCTCAGGAGCTCTAAACCCCTAAAAAAGGAGGGGGCCTTAATCATTGGTAACTCTATACCTATATACTTTTCATTTTTTTGAGGGGGGGGTGGGTCCCTATCATATAAGAGTTAAAGTATGACATACCCCAAAAGCGTATTCTGGCCATTAAGGCCCCTACGTTACCCTCCCCCAACCCTAAACCCTAAACCCTGAACCCTAAACCCTCACCCTTAAACCCTGAACCCTAAACCCTGAACCCCTAAACCCCAAACCCTGCACCCTGAACCCCTAAACCCTAAAGCCTGAACCCTAAACCCTAAACCCTGAACCCTGAATCCTGAACCCTGAACCTTGAAACCCTAAGCCCTAAACCCTAAGCCCTAAACCCTAAACCTCCCCCCTAAACTCCACAGTAAGCCTTGTTTGGCTTCGGGCCCAGGAGGCCAGCAACATACCCCGGAAAGGACTCCTCCTTCTGTTGGGGGGGGGTTAGGTATGGAAGTTTAGTGTTTAGGGTTTGGGGTTTCTATGCCAAACGACGGGCTGCTACTTTGCAAGAGGCACTGTTTGTCTTGCTGGAAGCTTCAAGCGTAGTGTCGTGAAAGCCTGAGCTCAACGCCAGGAGAACGAAGACTTACGAGAGAGCCTGGAGGCAGGCTTTTGGCACCATGGAATCTGTTACCGTTAAAGAATCAAACTCAACATGTCGCGCACAGTTCGCCAATTCCGACATCGCGCAGCTGCTGACTACCATGCTGGACACCGTGTGTGTCAGTGTAGCCAACAGCGCTTCAAGCGCGCGGGTGGCTGACACCCTAAAAAGGCAGGCCGCAAACGCTCTCGAAGTGCGCTACGAGGTCACCTTCCAAAGGGTCAAAACGACTGCAGGCGACCATGCCCGTGCCGCTACTCTCCGGGGAGTGATTCGTACCTGTGGAGCCGGCAGATCCGGGTCGAGGAGGAGGAGGTTTGGGGTTTGGGGTTTAGGGTTTAGGGAGAAGTCCTATAAGCCACAGATGGAACACGAATAGGAATAGAGCCTGTATGAACGCGTGATAGAACCCGTAGAATCGTAGAAGCGTTGTAGCACCCGTACGAAGCCCTTAAAACCCTTTGTGCACGCCTCATAAACCCGTCACAAAGCCCCTTGATAAACCCTAAACCCTAAACCCCAAACCCTAAACCCTAAACCCTAAACCCCAAACCTCAAGCCCTAAACCCTAAACCCTAAAACTTAAACCGACCCTAAACCCTGAACCCTTTATAAACCCTAAACCCATAGAGTTCGTACGGGCCCCAGATAGAAGCCGTAGAAGCCCCATAGGAACCTGTCATAGAACCGTGGTCGGAGAGCCACTTATAGAACTCTTATAAAACCCTAAACCCTTAAACCCTAAACGCTCAACCCCAAATTGTCAGACCTTCTAGAAAGCCTTCGAAGGTTTCACTGGAGAACCCTGACACAACCCCCTCTGAGCAGCAAAAACAAAGAGCACCGAACAAAAACCCTGGTTGTTTAGGGCTTGGGGTGTAGGGTTTAGGGTTTGGGGTTTGGGGCTTAGGGCCGTTTAGGGCTTAAAGGGTAAAGGGCTTAGGGTTGAGGGTTTAAAGAATCCTGAAACCTCAACCCGATACCCAAACCGCTGAACCCGTAAACCCTAACACCCAGTCTAGGACATCTTCAGGTGGGTAGTTACCGTTATAGGAGCCTTGTAAAAGGTTTACATACCTTATAGAAACCGTATAGAAGCCCTAAAAGACCCTAAACTCCCCACCTGTAGTTTCCTAAACCCTAAACCCTAAACCCCTAAACCCTAAACTCCCCACCTGTAGCTTCCTTACCCAGGTTGCAGATTCTCGTCTCCCTTGCCTTCTTCTGCAAGAAAGGGTGGTCCAAGGATGCACCCTTGCGAGTTCTTTAGGGTTTAGGGTTGTTAGGGTTGTTAGGGTTGTTAGGGTTGTTAGGGTTTAGGGGTTTAGGGTTTTGGGCCTAGGGTTTAGGGGTTCAGGGCCGGGTTCATGGTTTACCCTAAGGCTCAAAATAGCCCAAAAGCCTTATATAGCATTGTCTTTGGGCCCAAATGCCTTAGAATATGAGTTCTTCGAGCGTTATAAGGGTTTGGGATCCAGGGTCGGGTTTAGGTTTTCGGGCTTTAAAAGGTGCACTGCCCAGTCCCCGATCAGAGGCTACAACCCTAAACCCTAAACACTACAAGGGTTGAAGATTTAGGGATCCGATCTCATGCCCATCTGGATTGAAGCTCTAGTCTCGAGAGACCCAGAAACCCAGAACCCTGAACCGTACCACCCCACATAGTCCCCAAACCCTACCATGCTATAACTTTCCTGTAAGCACTTCCCATAGGCTTTTCGGGGGCTTTTGGGGCTTCGGGTTTGGGATTTCAAGGATTTTATCGTTGTTTTGTAGGGTTTAGGGTTTAGGGATTTTGTTTGGCGTTTGTTGGATGGGACCATCGAGTTTCGGGGATGTTGGTGTTGTACGAAGGGCTTTTCCGAGGGCAGGTGCTTCGGGTTTAGGGCTGTTCAGGGTCGTGGGTTTTGGGCTTTTAGGGCTTTAGGTGCTTGGCTTTAGGGCTCTGGAGTTGTAGTGCTATTAGGGTTTTGGGGTTGAGGGTTTAGGGTTTAGGGCTCCTTGACGATATCTAGAGTCTAGCAGCCTCGTTAGTTGAGTGGGGCAGTTGTAAGCATGTTTATGACAAACACATGAACCCTAAACCCTAAAGCTTCGACCCCATGAACTGGACAGCTCATCTCAAAGCTCTAAACCTCCACGGTTTAGGGTTTAGGCCCTAAGCCCTAAACCCTAAACCTTAAGCCCTAAACCTTAAACCCTAAACCCTAAAACCTAAACCCCTTAGGGTTCAGGGTTTAGGGTTTGGGGTTTAGGGACTCCGGAAGCCTGAACTGTGGACGCCACGCGCGGCTGATAGACCCATGAGAGTCACGCAATGAAACTCTGTAAAACCCTGCCTACCATCCCCCCTTCTCAGAAGAAAAAGGCCTAAACCCAACCCCTAAACCTTAAACCCTACACCCTAATCCCTACACCCTACACCCTCAAACCTAAATGCTAGAGTATTTGACTAAAAGACCCCTGAAATTGGCGAGACTTCACCTTTTGCCCAGAGCCTATTTGCTTAAGGTTTAGGGTTTAGGGGTGCAGGGTTTTAGGGGTTTAGGGGTTTAGGGTTTAGGAAACTTCGTAGCTGAATTCTACACTTTAAACCTTTTGGGATAATATGATCCCTTATAGAACTGAAAGTGTACTAGTTTTGTGCTTATGAACTCAGCAACTAAGGGGAATATGGAAGAGCCCCTGCAACTTCCGGCTTAAGTAAGGGGGTTCGGAGTAGTATCTGGTTTAAGGTTCTGAAACTGGGGTGTTGAGTTCGGGATTGGTTTAGGGTGTAGGGTTTAGAGTTTAGGCCTGAATCTCCTTGAGGCATTGGCCTAAACCCCATAGGGTTTAGGTTGGATTTCCTGACGCTGTAGACTTCAGATGTAGTTTTTTGATCCCAGCTTAGAGTTCGATCCTCAAACTTCGTATCATGCATGCTGTAGTCGGGGACCCTAAACCATAAACTTTTTAAGCCCTAAACCCTAAAAAACCTAAACCCCTAACCCCTAAACCTTAAACCCTATAAAGCCTAAACCCTAAAACCCTAAACCCTGCACCCTAAACCCTCAACCCTAAACCCGACTCAGTAGACTCCTTCATCTTCCAACTTCACAGGACTCGGTTCAGCGCCTGCGGCGCTTCGTTGCTGGCCTGCGAAGGGAAGAAAGGGAGGACTTTTGGAAGAGTTTCGGGCTTAGGGTTTATAGGGATGATAGGGATGATAGGGATTATAGGGATTATAGGGATTATAGGGTTTATAGGGTTTATAGGGTTTAGGGTTTAGGGTTTAGTTGACTGGGGTCCTCGAGGGTTTTGTAACGGTTGACGTAGGAAGGTTTGTACGGGTCTTATGAGAGTTTTTGCAAGGGTTGAGCCCTACGGAGCCCCGACGCAAGCCTCCAAGAACCCTCCAGAAACCCTAAATCCTTGGAGTCTTTGAGCACGGTGGAGCAAGAGGCGCCACTACACATTAAAAAAACTAGGTGGCAATTTGGGAAACTTTAGAATTTCCCTTATGGTTTCTATAGAGGTACCTACTCATGAATTACTTTTCAGGGCCCCAAAACTACAACCCAGAAAACAAAACCACAAACCCCAAACCCAGCCGGCCCAGATCTCTGGCATCGCCCGCGGCCTCGGCTCCTTAGACGACGATCCAGAGGCGTAAACACTGGCATGGGCTGGGGGTTCGGGTTTAGGGTTTAGGGGTTAGCGTTTGGGGTTTCGGGTTTGGAATTTCGGGTTTAGGTTTCTACATTGAGGCTTGAGGGTTTCGAAAAGGCTAAAACGTATAACCGGAGTTTTTTTTTTATCTGCGTTTTATCTGGGATCCTAGTTTAGCAGACTGCCCCTCTACTCTTCTAACTTACAAGATCCCTCCCTAAACCCTAAACCCTAAACCCTACAGATCCCTATAAACCCCCTTAAAGGAACCCTTTTCTAAGGTCTTTTCAAGGGTCTTTATGCATTCCATTCGCGATTGTATGGGTCTGGGAGAGTCAGGTCTAAGGGTGCCACTCACGGTTTAGGGTTTAGGGTTTAAGGTTTAGGGTTTAGGGTTTAGGGGGGTTTGATGGTCCAATAAATGAGGATCTTAGTTTTCTGACGCCGAACATCTCGGTACTTTAGGGGGCCTTAGGAAGAAGAATAGGGCTTTCGGGGTAGAGTCTACTAGATCACAATAGGTGTTGATAATTCTTCCCACCCCTATAGTGCGCCCTTCCGGGGCCTGAACCAGAAGCCGCGATAGCTAGGGTTTGGGTGCTTTAGATGGTTCGGGTATCGAAAAACCCGTCCTTTAGTAACGGCCCTAAACCCAATTCACGCCGAATGTCGTTTAATTGAGTACGGTGGAATCAAATGGTCGCATGACGCTCGGCGGTGCAGGATTGACCAATGCCGGGCATCTCAGGCTTCATCAAAGTTTCCGCGTAAGGACAAGCTAAACCCTCAAACCTGCCACTGTCGGACTGTGGCTTCTGCTCTTACTGCCCCTGGAAGGAAAACAGGTCCCTAAGCCCTAAACAGTGACCCCTAAACCCTAAACCCTAAACAGTGACCCCTATAAAACCCTAAACCCTAAAGCCTGTCTGAGAGGGCGCAGGAGGGGAAAAGAGGTCCAGGGAGTGTTTTCGAGCTGCGTGGCTCCTCTGGATGCTGGACGACATGCTGGAGTCGCACTATTTAGGGTTTAGGGTTTAGGGTGTAGGGGTTACTATTGAGCAGGATGCATGGTCGTGGTTCTGCCGGAGCAGAATTGTGCGTTCCAGCTTGTGGCGAAACTGGTCGCCGGTGGTCTCATGCAGACACGCCCTGCATGTTTTGTCGGGACACCAACTGTGCTCGGCACCCTCCCCTAAACCCAAAACCCTAAACCCCAATCTATGACTTGAGGTTCATTCCTTAGTCAAGGGGTCTGGGGTCTCCCTGTCCGTTAGAACTTTGGAGGTCTGAATGATAGATAATATGATGATATAAACGTTCGCCTATGGTCCCTGTGGTCCCCGTATAAATATACTACAACATCCAAACACGCATTCTTTTGTTTGAGGCCACTATACATTATCACTCAACCTATTTAAGACACCACAAAACCATGTTAACATCCGCTTGAACCGGGACGATGAGGGTTTAGGGTTCCCTAAATCCTAAGCCCTAAACCCTGAACCTCTAAGCTGCCCTCAGGGGAGGCTGGCCCACCAGACGCTGCAGGAGGGGCGATGTGACATGGCCATATTCATGGCCCAACATATCCCAAACTCCAAGTCCATATTCTAGTTGGCCCACGCCGCTACATTCATTAAAGCTTCAGGTTTTGAGATTCATGATGCTCATGAGTTTAGAGGTCCATATGGCAGCAAGTAGCCCAGCCATGACTTTAAAGGATCGTCGTGGCAGTGGAGGTAGCAATACGTAGGCAACGCAGTGCAAGCTGCGAGTCCAATCCCTAAAACGAAAGGCCCGTAAACCCTAAACCCCAAAACCCCTAAACCCCAAACCCAAACCCCCCAAAGCCCCTAAACCCCAAACCCTAAACCCCAAGCCCCAAACCCCAAGCCCTAAACCCCAAACCCCCTAAACCCCAAACCCTAAACCCCCTAAGTCCTAAACCCCAAGCCCCAAACCCCAAACCCAGACCCCCTAAACACCCTAAGCCCCAAACCCCCTAAACCCTGAACCCCCTAAACCCCTTAAACCCCTTAAACCCCGAGCGCGAACCCACGGCTCCCAACGTCGCAAACTGGGTTCTTGTTTAGGGTTTTGGGGTTTTAGGGTTTAGGGGGTTAGGGTTTAGGGGTTTAGGGTTTAGGGGTTTAGGGGTTTAGGGGGTTAGGGGTGTTAGGCTTTAGGGGTTCAGGGTTTAGGGTTTAGGGGTTCAGGGCCGGGTTCATGGTTCCTGGGGCTCAAAATAGCCCAAGAGCCGTTTTGTATGGACGATGGGCCCAACAGCCTCTAAATATGAGTCCTCAGAGCCTTGGGGTAAGGGACGTAATAACCACAACAAACCTGAAAACCCTCAGCTCCTGGGATTTAAGTTGCCATAAATGGGTTTAGGGTTTAGGCCTAGGGCCATAAACAGGGATCTAGGGTAAATCATGGAGTTTCCTAGCTACGGCAACTTTAAACTATAAATCCTTAAGCAAGAACACAGGAAAGCCCTGAACCCCCGACGTCATCTCCTGTGGTATGCTTTTGTGGCCTTGAACTTTACACACACTCTCTTCATATAGGGAGCCTTATGGTTTAAGGGTCTATAGGGTTTAGGGCCTTCATAGTTACCAATCTTATTTTTATCTATTATATTATTCTTTTTGGAGGGGGGGTTCCTTGTCATAGTCATAGTATCATACAGTACACCACAAAACCCTGTTCCAATGTTTAAGGCTTTCTACATGCATGCTAGCGCAGGATTCCTTGGCTGCAAGCTGTCCGGTCTTTTCGGTTGTGTGGGTTTGGCTCTAAGTCCCGTTCCTGAGGCTGAGGGTGTAGAACCCTAAACCCTAAACCGTAAAACCCTAAACCCTAAGCCCCAAAACCCTAAACCCTAAACCCTAAAACCCTAACCCCTAGAGCCCTAAAGCCCTAGACCCCTAGAGCCCTAAAACCCTAAAGCCCTATAAGCCCCATAAGCCGAGACTTTCCTTGCCCCCTAAAGCCAAGGCAAGTTCCTCTTGCAGCTCGCCAAGGCCCAGCAGGGATTTCATAGTTTCTGCTAAATGCCTGCTATGTATTATGCATAATAAGCTCTCACTCTCTCTCGCTCTCTGTCTCTCTCACGCTGTATATATATATATACATATATATATATATAGGTATAGACAGAGAAAAAGAGAGAGAGAGAGAGAAAGAGAGAGCGAGAGATGTTTGGCTTTAGAATTCTGGAATGAAGTCTAGCGTGGTCTCCCCGAATGGAAACCTTCAGTCTGTAGTCAAAAAGCCAAAGACTGTCTGGTCCTAGTAGGGAATGGGGGAATGAATCCCTATGGTAGTCTCTTAAGGTCCCCTATAGTAGTCCCCCATTCCCCCATTCCTTACGAAGAACCAGTCGGAAGATGCAAATATGCGCCAGAACTTGGGACTCTAGATCCCGACACCCCTGAACCTTCGGCTTACGATTTACCGTAGGGGTTTAAAGGGTTCCCTAAGCCTTACACCCTAAACCCTAAACTCTTAAACCCTAAACCCTAAAACCCCCAAACCCTTAAAACCCCAACCCCTAAACCCTAAACCCTCCAGTGGTTCAGGGCGTTGGATTTAGAGATCCCCCACATTTCGAGGGAACAGCTCACCACACCCACTTTCCCTGAAGCTCCGCCGTCGAAAGGAGAGCCTTTGGCCTTGTTTTGTGTTTAGGGTTTAGGGTTTAAGGGTTTAAGGGTTTAAGGTTTAGGGTTTAGGGGTTTAGGGTTTCGGGATATAATCCCAAACGTTGGCCTTTAGCTCCCTGAGGTACTGGACAAGTAGTAGACCCTTAGTAGAGAGAGCTCTTGGCCGTTGACCCTGTCGCCCTAAACCCTAAATCCGTTCGCCCAGCGCAGGGAGAGTTTGCTTTGCTTCGGGCTTAGGGTTGATAGGATTTGGTAGTAGGGGATGTAGGACTAGGGGCTTGGGGGTTTAGGGGTTTAGGCTCGGGTTGGGTTTAAAGGTGTACCGCAGGGTGTAGGATAAGGTGCCCGTGCTAGGGCCCTAATGATCTTTAGTCGTAGGTTTTGGGGGGGCCAAACAGTCGGTTGCAGGCGTCAACCTACATCCCCTGAGCTCCAAACTTTCAAAACCCGACACGAAACCCTAAGCCCTCAACTGCAGGCCCGGCTTAGGGTTTAGGGTTTAGACCAGGGTTTAGGGTTTAGGGTTTAGAGTTTAGGGTTCAGGGTTTAGACTGTACGGTTTAGGGTTTAGGGTTTGCAGTTTAGGGTTTAGGGGTTAGGGTTTAGACTTTAGGGCTTAGGGTTTAGGGTTTACCAACAGCCTAGGCCTCTGTAAAACGCCCAAGCGCGCACCGTCTCAGATCATGTGGGTCCCGCTCCTCCTTCGCATGATTCTGGTCCAGATCCACCTTTTCGACGCCCTGCTTGGTCTAAAAACATATATATATATATGTATATACATTATGCACACACACACACATATATATATATATGTATATGTATATGTATATGTATATGTATATATATATATATATTATATACACACATTATATATATATGTGTGTATATATATATATAATGTATATATATATATAACTCACCCTGTAGCCTAAAGCCTAATGTGTTTGTTTATTTATTTATATACATACATGTATAGAGAAGCCTGGAGAAGTGTCAAAAATTGCAAACTAGCCCTCAGGCCCGAAAAAAAACCCTGGAGCGCTATTGGAAGTGGTTTTTTGAGTCGTCGATCTACCGTCTACCGCACGCCCAGTAGATTCAAAGGACCCGCCTGTGGCATTCATGTAAGCGCGAGGAAATGGAAAGAGGGGACATCTCATCAGGGTTGTTTATTTTGACCTGGATGTCCTAAACCCTAGACCCTAAACCCTGAAACCCCAAACCCAAAGCCCGAGACCCCTAAACCCTAAACCCTGCACCCCTAAACGCCGAAACGTTAAACCCTGAAACCCTAAACCCTAACTTGAACACCTTGGGTCTTCGTTGGATTCTTTATATGGATGCATCTATTTTGGGAAAATAGGACCATTCGTAACATCCATGCTCAGGGTTTAGGGCTTAGGGCTTTGGGTTTAGGCTTTAGGGCTTAAGGTTCAGGGTTTAGGGCTTTGGGTTCAGGGTTTAGGGTTTAGGGCTTTGGGTTCAGGGTGTAGGGTTTAGGGCTTAGGGTTCAGGGTTTAGGGTTTGGGCTTAGGGTTGAAGGT
>CAJNJA010090674.1:7876-19814 GCA_905231915.1 Symbiodinium necroappetens
CATCATCATCATCATCATCGCCACGATCGCCGCCGCCGCCGCCGCCGCCCCCGCCACCGCCACCGCCGCCACCGCCGCCACCGCCACCACCACCACCACCACCACCATTATCATCATCATCATCATCGTCATCGTCAACGTCAACGTCAACGTCATCATCATCATCATCGCCATCGTCCTCTCATCCTCATCACCACCATCACCATAATCATCATCATCATCATCATCATCACCATCGCCATCCTCATCATCATCATCATCACCATCAGTATCACCAGCACCATCACCTTCAACTTCACCATCACCATCACCTTCAACTTCACCATCACCATCGCCATCACCAGCACCATCACCACCCCCACCACCACCATCACCACCCCCACCACCACCACCATCACCACCACCATCACCATCATCATCATCATCACATTCTTGTCTTCGCCATCTTCATCTTCATCATCGTCATCATCGTCGCCATCCCCACCTCATCCTCATCGTTTTCATTCTCATCCTGATCCTCATCCCCATCGTCATCATCACCATCTCCATCATCACCAGGAGCATCAGCATCAGCATCATAATCAGCAGCAGCATCATCAGCATCAGCATCGCAACCGGCAGCCTTTCACTTGTTACCTGCAGCAGCTGTAGCAGTGGCAGCAGCAGCGGCGGAAGTGGCAGCCTGGTCATCTTCACCAAAACCATCACCGTCGCCCACGAACATCCTTGGCAATGTCTTCAGCAGTCCCCTTCCAATTGCCGTAGCCGGAGTTTCTAACCTCACAGACCCAAACCTCCAAACCTCAAGCACTGAACCCCAATTTCCCAAAGCCTCAATTACCCCTCGCACCCCCTAAGAGCATCCACACCCAGAAGCCGAAGCCCTAACCTCCTAAACCTCTCCTTCCTGGGCAGGCTGACAAACTCGGAGCTGGTCGGCTTTCTCAGAGGGTCCGGGGTTTCGAGGCCTTTCGGATTAGGGCCGTGAGTTGCGGGAGCTTGGAGTCTTGTTCAGCATCATGCTGTCTGTACGGGGTGCGAAGTTCAGATCCATGAGGACCTCGAGTAGCCTTCCTCAGTGTCATGCATGGGAAGCACGACCTTTGACTCCCAGGACTCGGAGGCGCAAAGCTTGAGAAATGCTTCCGCCCAGGAGTTCAGAAGCTCAAAATACCAACAGGTTTCGGGTTTAGAAGCCCCCTGGTGTGGGCCTCGTAAGTAAGGCCCTCACGGAAGACACGGACATTCCCAACCCGCGCGAGCACATGGCCATCACGCGCATCCAGGAGTGGGTTTGCGATTTTAGTGTCGAAGGTTCATGGCAGAAGGTTAGGACTAGACCGCGATTCGTTGCGGTTGCCTATGATATTCTATGATGGGGGTATAGTAGTTTCGAGGGAGCCCACGATTGTACATGTGCCTACTCGGATATGATTGTGCCAGTTCTGTCTGTCCGGTTATCACGGTTGTTGCCAGTCTTAGTTCATTCCTACTACCTGTCACTTGTCTTGTCGTTGCTTGGTTGCCCGTTAGACCAACCTCGCAACAGATTTGGTTGGCCATTTTCTGTTTCCTGCTCGTAAAGACGACGGCTACTAGTGCCAAAGTGGCGACGACTGCTGATCTGAAGCTTGCCACGATGTTCTTTTCTTCCTGTTATCACCACGAATAGAATAACGAACTTTGTTGTTGCTGTCCCCGAAACTCCAAGTCCACTGGCACAAGGCCCTTCGGACTCTGAATTGGCTGGCACTTGGCATGCTCGCTGTAAGGGCTCAGGAGTGTGGAGGCAACGGCTAGCTTCGCCTTCTAGCTTTGACTTCGAGCATTGCTGTTGGGTGTATGATCTCTCAAGGATATGGAAGGGCATTGTGCGATGTTTGTCTACAATCTGCGTGCAAGTGAAATTGCATTCTTCTGACAGGAGCCAGATGACCGCAGAGTCTTCGAGCGGCATGACGTGGATGAGATGCTGAGGTGGGAGTGATCTAGAATGATCTAGAGATTGCAGGACAAACGCCGTCACAGTATGCAGGCGAACAAGAATACATCATGTGCAGTATTGCTCCAAAGGTGAGGTTATTGGCTTACAGCGCATACTACACCATGTCTTTAATACAGATGTCAGTGCGTGTTATGATTTTGGTTATATACATACATGCAGGCCTGCAAGCGTACAAGCAGTACATACACACATCCATGCATGCGTACAGACATACGCACATCCGGCGTATGTTTTGATTTCATGCGGGTGCATGTATAGATGATATCTGATTATCTGCTTTTGCTGTTTATCTGTCTATCTATCTACCTACCTGTTCTTCTGTCGGTTCATCGACCTATCTAATCTGTCTTTGCGTTTATCTATCCATATATCTGTCCATTTATGTATCTACCTACCTATCTGTCTGTCTGTCTGTGCGTGTGTGTATCTATCTATCTGTCTATCTATCCGTCTATCTATCTATTTTTCTGTCTATCTAGCTGCATACGTTTTGACTGCATATCTGTCTATGCAGTCCTTTCGTCATCGTTCTGTTCGCATGTAAACAAGTTCGTACAAAGGAACGCATTCTCTCCATGCACTTGAAAAAGTGCTCATGTACATGTGTGTCCACGGGCACTTGTGCACGTGTACCCGAAAGCCCACATCCAAGGGGCCGCAACAACTTAAGTCCCTGATCTCCGCCTAGCAACCGACTGCTGCACCATCCGAAAGCATGCAGGACCTACAACTCGCCAGTGGCCAAAGCTACCCTGTCGCCGAGCAAGCCGCAGTCGTTGGCCAAGGCTTAGCAGAGCTGATGGCTATCCTTCGTAGGACTCTGGCGACGGCTTAGACTTACTATGTTTCTATGTCACTTTTTCTTGTATTATGCTGCTGTACCACTACATACGGCTATGTTGCTACACTGTCGCAAGTTTCGCAATGATAACGTTGCTGTCGCAGTTGTGCTGTTGTCTTTGGTAGTGATTGCCAGGTTGTTGCGTCTGAGCACAAGTTCGTTGTTTGCCCATTGTCTTACAACCATATATGTTTCCTGCCAATGTTTTTGAAACTTTTGTGTCCGTTGTGTTCTTGATCGTCATGGTTGTAGCCGTGGGGTGGTGGTGATGGTGGTGGTGATGGTGGTGGTGATGGTGGTAGCGGTGGTGGTGGTGGTGGTGGTGGTGGTGCAGGACGTGGTGCTGGTAGTCGTGGTGGTGGCGGCGGTGGTTGCTGCCGCTGCTTTGATGCTTTTAACAACCGCGGTTTGACCAGGTTTTTCCGCCAGTAATTGCTATTGCATCTTACTAGTATGAAGTCAGTGTCAAGGCTATGTTTGTCGTAGTCTCAGTCGTCGACATCGCTGTCACAGTCCTCACCATCACCACCACCAGCGTCATCAACAACATCATCAACACCAGCGGCAGCATCATCACTATCATCATCGCCATCGTCGTCATCATCATCATGCATCCCCCGAAGCCTTGCAGGGTGTTGCCCGCAAGGCATGAGGTGCTTGCCAGAGGACAAACCTCCACGCACCCGGCAACATGCCCCTCCACCAGAAGAAAGCAGGAATAGATAGCCGATAAACCAGTTCATGTACTAAAACAACACAGATGGCCGAGCCTCCATGACCCTGGTGTCACCACAAGGCACAACCCAACTAAAGACCTGATCTTCATGGTGCCGGATCTGGAATTGCATCCAAGCTCTAGAATTGCTACATCTTAACCACTGTAAGGCCCGCAACATGTGGAAAGATGACACTACCGAACCGCAACCAGCGAAGAAGCACAGCGTTCTTCGTAGTCATCACCATCGCCATCATCACCGTCATCACCATCATCACCATGATCACCACCACCACCACCATCATCATCATCATCGTCATCATCATCATCATCCTCATCATCACGACCGTGGTGACAACTGCCAAATGCAAAGTTGCCGAACAGCACTGAGTGCCAAAGCGGTCTCGGAATAATCCCTGCAGCGCCCCCCTGACACAGACCTTCTCGCTGCCCACCATCGCACGGCGCAGCGAAGCGCCGCCTAAGCTCTCCGAGGTCGGTTGTGTCTTTCGGGGTTCATGGTTTGAAAGATGCCGGTTCAGGCCCAGAACAGCAGGACAGCGGGCAAGCGACGGTAGTCACTAGCCATACCTGCAAGGTTGGGCTAGAAGTGTTGGGGTCGTCGCCGTCGTCATGCGGAGAGTGCTGGCAAGCGCCGCCACCACCCATAGCCCTTGGCCCAAACTCTCCCGTTTATGCCTGGAGCCGGCAACCGCCACCCTTGGACCCTGCAGATCCTGCAGCCTAGAACTGATGACCAAAAAAGGGTAGCCTTAATGGCAACACGAGTGCTGTAGCAGTCTGAAGCTCTGCAATTACAAACCTCACAAATCCACTACCCTACAATCCTAACCCCTGGCAAGCATAGCCCATCCAGCCTGTGCTCTCAGCGCAACCCGGTCATCAAAAAGCTGGAAGACGCCCACTTCTCTTACTTTGCCGCGGCCGCAGTTCTTGCGTCTGGACGAGTTGTGTTGCGAAAGCTTCCACCTTCCGCCAGCATAAGGCTTGCTCTGCTATTGAACGTTCGCAGACCTGCAGCCCCCCTCGGCTTTCAATAATGTTAACGTTTACGGATGGACGTCCCGCGCTGTTTCACTGTGTGACTAGCACTCGTCTGCTTTGGTCTGGTGTTTATGGCAATTTGGCCATCTTGCTCTTGCTCTGTACCTATTCTTGCTTGCATGCCTATTAGTCCTGCTATCGTTGTCTTGCCTATCATGACTATTTGGGAGTTTCTCAGAGTT
This sequence comes from Symbiodinium necroappetens, assembly GCA_905231915.1. NCBI lineage: Eukaryota > Dinophyceae > Suessiales > Symbiodiniaceae > Symbiodinium > Symbiodinium necroappetens. Next base: position 12,685 of record CAJNJA010090674.1, read on the forward strand.
ACAGGAACCTTATCTAGGGATCCCCTTACAGAAAGGTGCCTACCATTCCGCTCCCACTTCTTCCCTCATATCTTCCCAGTTGGCGTCTGATCGGCCCAGGTCCCCAAGAACATGCAGCGTGAGCACAAGCCGCTCGGTTTCGGCAGGAGTTGGACTAGTTGCATCGGCAGTGACTCGATGGCTGTGGTAGTGGTCGTGGGCACGGGCAATATCAAGGAGAAATGGCATGGTGGTGCCTGATGAAACCCATGATTCGAATAGCAATCACAGTTAGCCAGATAGCAAAAGCAGGGACAGCAGCAGGTGCAATGAAGGCAAGGAGAGACTTACCTAATGTATCATGCCAATCAAGGGCTTAGGGGTTAGGGTTTGGGAGAGCCTGGATAGATGGACTTGGCCCCTCCTTGAGCAATCATGGAGCCACGCGGTAAAGAGATGCAGGAAGTTGGAATGGGACTGCGAGCATGCAATCCAGGGGCCTAAATAATTTCCAATACTACTGTGGGGGTTCCTTATTCTTTTTATAGCATAGTGTACTTCAAAACCCTTCTCTGATTATTAAGGCCCCTATATCAAGCTCCGGTGAATCTGCCGTCTTGGCAGGGCGCAAGAAGCCAAAGCCAAAGCAAAGCAAACCGCAAGGTCTGTTGCATCACAAGGCTTGCGATAGTCGCGTTGCCATGGCAACTCCCACCTCGAAGCCCTTAGCCCTGGCCCATAAGGGCCCAGAGGGAAGCTGAAAATGACAGGGACCGCCTAAACACCGCGCAGCTCAGCAAGCTGAAGAAGGCCTGGCGGATGGGGAGAGTGGAGGATCTGCCGGGGCCGGGGCGTACGAAGGGACTTCGTGAGACTCCACTGCCCTATCCTTGCAGCCCGATCATAAGGATTTTGGGAAGCATGACATGCCGGCTTCCTCATTTGGAAGGGTTTTGGTGGGGCGAGTTGGGGTGAGTTGTAGCTTGTGACTTAGTTGCTTGTTCGCTCATGCCCGGCGGCGGCGGAAGGCTGGTGGTGATGGAGGACTTGGCGCTTTCAACTCGGGTCGTCGTCGTAACCATCGTCGAAAATCCTGGTGCAGTGCTGACTTCTGGTGGTTGTTATGACATCTGCTGTTTCTGTCGTCCTGCTTGTGGTCGTTGAATTCATCGCCCATGTGTGCGGCTCTTGAACGGCATGCAGAAGCAATCTCAGAGGTCGCGGGCCCTCCATGGCCGTGGAAATGGCGAGGTTTGGGGTTAAAGAGCCTTGGAGTTTAGGCTTCCTTCCAACCCAATGGCTCCGACAAGAGTTTCGAGTGATGCGCAGGCGAACATGATCTCCTTCCCCTTCACAGGCACGGTGCGCTGCAACTGCCCCATACCTCGCAAGACTGAGGCCTTTGAATACGAAAGTCATCTAACATGTAAAGGACCGTAAGGCCAAAAGTGCAAGCAATTGAATCAGCACTTCAAGGAATCGAGCAATTTTGAGTCTTCGATTGCTCGTGCTGGTCCTTCCAACCCCTCAGCCCCAAGCCCTAAACCCCAAACCCTAAACCCTAAACCCCCTAAACCCCAAACACTCCTCTTATTGAAAGGCGAAGGCACTGGATTCCGCAGCCAGGGCCGCTTGGAGAGCTCGTGGTGTGTTTCAATGTGAACGGTGTTGGACTGGGCTTCATCATGAGGTTCAGTTCATGTATGGAGGCTGATAATTAGGGTTCGCCTTTTGGAGGTCCTTACATGATGGATCCCACTGTTGTACTATTGTCACTACGGTCCACATCTGAAACTGCCATGTATCCATGATCATGTCGCTTGGATCTTTTTTTTATCGCATTGCCTAACTCAATCTGCTCTTTTACGTTTCTGCTTTCTAAATTTCTGTGAGCTTCAATCGCGCTGCCTCGGATTGTAGAGAGTTGGTTCGGGGACCTTCCTGAGCAATACTTTTCTCAGATATTTAGAATAGTGTTTTGGGCTACATTATAGCAAAGAAGTATAAATAACCATTGGACTCGAAGGTGATGCTATTACTATGCATTGAGGGTCCAGGGATTCCGATGTTCGGTTCTTTGGCCCCGGGGTCTTCCAGGATAACGTGGGCGGCCTTGATCCTGTCCCAAAACGCAAAAGGCCGTGAGAGCCGACGGAAAGATAGCGTGACAGGACACGTCCATGGTACGCGTAGTCAGTGTAAGCGTCATCCCCGTTCTCATCTGTTAGCAACCTGGCCATCCAGCGAACGGCACTGCTTAAAACCGGCTGCCCCAAGGAGTCTTGAGACTAGAATTAGACCAAGATCCTGAAACCAGCCGAGACCCATGCAAGGCTCTGGGGCCAACTGGTGGCCCTCCGGCAGCTATGCCCAGGTACCCACCTCGCAGCTACACCGCACTTGGGCGAGGGTGGGAGGAAAGTTGAGAGTGCAGCGTTGGGGCTACAGTCGGCTACAGTACGGGCTTTAGTAAATTTCGGGTGTAGGGTTATCGGCTTCAGGGTCCGTTTCGGCTTGAGGGTTTCCTTCCTGCTCTTCCGGGGCTCCCAGAAAGAGTGTGTTCGGGATGCTGAAGCCTAAAACCGAAGGGCTATGATGCCCGAGGCTCGGGAAAGATTTCGCCAGCAAGTTGCCAAGGTACCGAGTGCAGTTCGGACGCCCAGGCAAGGTGTGTCAGCATGTCAGTGCAGACACCCACTACCACTACTTCTCAAGCACAGAAGGCACAAACCACTCAAGAAATCTGGCGACTTTGTTCAGAATACTGTCAGGGGCTGTGATCGCTGAAGCCGGATTGTTGGGCCCTGAGCTCTATCCTCCCAAAAGCATACAAGATCATCTTTAGTTAGTGTTAGGCCGTTCTCAAAATTTTCACTTTGATTTCCATGGTCTTCCTGGTTGTGTAGGTCGTCGTCGCTCTCGTAGTCGTAGTAATCGTACTGGCCGAAGTTGGTAAGAAAAGAAACTGCCACGTCTCAAAGTTGCGGATGTTGCAGGATTGCTATACGGGACATGAGGACCGACTATAAGGAAGGTTCATGTCGCTTTCCTGCCAGGCTTCTTCCGAGATAACTCGCCGCTGATGCAGAGCAAGTTTCCGCAGCAGGCACCCCGCGAGTTTGCGAGGGGTCTTGTACGAGCAAGTGGGAGCACACCACCGTGGTTTTTGTAATACCTTTCCTGCTGATACTGGGCACCGATAGCTGTAGCTGTCGTCACGGTCTGCGTCTGAATTTGACAACAACTGCTGCTACGACGGCGACGGCCACTGCAACTTCAAGACTTCCTCGGAGGCTACCACGACGACGCTGCTACGGCACGACGACGATACCCAGGAAGAGCATGAACTCTCCAGAACATGAGCAGCTAGTCTAGTAGCAACAATCGCCGGGTCTGGATGATCCGGTCAGCGCTGCCCGGTCGAATTGAGGGGCATCTTGAGTCAGAGTTCCCTAGCAAGTATTTGATCAAGCAGTCATCAAGTATCCCAAGGGTTGTGAAATATGATTAATCAGGATTCCACCGCGGAGCAAAGTGGAGAATCCTACGACCCTAAATTCGCAAACCCAACCCAACGCCTAGCCCTACATTCCCAGCCACAGCAGTCCTTCAATCCTGAGCCCTGAAGCTAGCTAAGCGTTGGCCTAACCCGACACTCTAAATCCTTTACCCGATGGCCCCGTTGTGTCGGGTTTAGGCTTTAGGGTGTCATACTCCACTCAAGCCCTCTACCCTCAACTCTAAGCCCTAATCCCCAAGCCGTAACTCCTGACGCATTATATCATATCATATTATACCATACTTTATTATATCACAGTAGATGTAGTCATATTGCTCTGGCGCGCCTCGTTCTAGGCGGTCTCTGCGGCACAGGAGGACCTCCAGTAGAAGGCTCGGGGCATTGGAGTCGTTTCTTCGCTATAGGGTCTGGACATACTTCGAGCAGGCTTGTGGGGTCTTGTTCAGACGGTAAGTTTCTAGGATGCCTCTCTCTCTCTCTCTCTCTCTCTCTCTCTCTCTCTCTCTATATATATATATCTATATGCACATGCACACACATACTTACATACATAAACACAAGTCTCTCTCTCTCTCTATATATATATACACACATACATACACACATGCACAAATGAATACGTGGGGACTCCGAGAAGTTGTAGTGTGTCTTAGGTGTGCAGTACCCTTGCTGAAGACTCGGCGGTCATGATCACCACTTCTCAATTGTGTTTGCACAGGGAGGATCATGAACCTGCATTGGCACTTTCCTGATTGCCTTCTTATGATGGTCCTTCTTGTTGTTTGCGCCTCCTGGTCTGTTTTTTTTGACAGCTTGTTGCAGTGTTCACGATCGTGCTTATGGTGGGGATCATGATATAGTGATGGTGCTGGCGTTGGTGCTTAGTAGTTTTTCCCACCAGACCAAACAGACCTCAAAAGGCAGAAGCGTCTTGCAACGAGAGTTTCTTTATTACTCGGATTTCTCGTTCCCGGTGCTTTCGGAAACTTTGGCGGGACCTTAACGCGTGTGTTGATGTATGGAATGATTTTGATTGTTGTGTTTTTCACGACCACTTTTTACATACTTCGATGGTCGCAAAATTCGCAGTACTGTCGTGCTAGCAATGTTCGACTACTGGGCATGCCTTTGAATTTCTGAATGGCCGCTCCAGCCGTTGCAACACTCCGCTGTCCAACACACCCCCAGCTCTCACACCTAAAGGAACAGCACTCTAGGGCATGCACATCACGGACTTCCAGCGTCCGCACACCACTTCTGACAACCTCCTACTGTATTGGTAGTGTCCAGGAAGAAGCGATGATGACGTTCTGGAACCCCGGATCCCTCAAGGCCGCAGTGGTGGTCAAGCAGCCACTAGTCCTTCTTGCGGCTCTCGCCACAGCTTACCAGCTTCTACCGTCCCGCTGGGTCCTGCAGACCTGGTGGCAACGGCGCAGTGCCTTGAAGGACTCGGAGCCCAGAGCCATCCCTTTTCCGGATCCCCGTAGCCGTTCTCCAGGTCTTGGCTGGCTTGGGGAACTGCGGATGGCCTGGCTACGCTGGAAGTCGTGCATGCTTGGTTTAGGGAATGTAGGTGTCATTGCATTCTATTATCCGGACAGAGCGGAAGACTGGGACAGGCTCTGTCAAGCTGAGTTCTTGGGGAATTTCTATCCCCTGACAGAGGAGCTGTGTCTGGAAGCTCCCCTGCGCCCCGGAGAGGTGCACTGCTTTGGGAATGCAGAGGCTGCCTATCAGGCCCTGAAGTTTTGGCCCAGGGCCGAGGAGTTTCGGCAGCTCTCGGGATCCCAAGCCTTCGAAAAGAAGCGAGGCTTGGAGGGAGAGGGGCAGGCGGACTGGACCTATGGAGGCTTTGGCAGCAACATGGCCGGAATGTTTCAGGTGCTTCGGGTGAAGTTTGCACCTGGGACAGCCATGCATGCGCGCCTGCAGCAGACGGGGGACGCGTACCTACTAGAACACAACTCGAAATGCGGTCGGGACCGCTTCTGGTCAGATAACAAGGATGGTCATGGCCTGAACTGGCTGGGATTGCAGCTGATGTTGCTTCGGGAAGAGTCGCGCCAGACCAAGCCTTGGACAACATGGATACACCAGCGCGTGGATGTCGAAACCGGGGATGTGAAGGACGAGGTGTGGCAGAGCACGGTGAGAGTGGCCGCCAAGTGCCTGAACCAGACCATGGGATCTTGGCATTCGCGTCTGCTCCTCCACGACTAGGTGACATAGTGCACGCAAGTCGTGATGTGTTTGTCCCAAGCGGACAGGTCTGCAGGCTGCAACGTGTACAGACGACGCGGCTGACGAACTGGTGCGTGGGCTCAAAATAATGAGACGCTTTGGGTACTCGTCGGAGTTCCGTAGGAGTTCTGGACCCAAGCCCCCGAAGACTGAGCCTCTAAGCCAAGATCCCTCTTCAGCGGAAGGGGATATCAGATTCTAAGCTGCGCAGCAGTTCTAGGCCTGTTACAGCAATCTCGTAGAGCCTTCAGCGGTTTGGCGGGTAACATTCAAGCATCGAACAGGATAGGAAAAGGCATGATGAAAGGAAAGCGCGCAGAGTTTTTTTGCGTTGGATCTTTGGCACCACTAACAACCGGCTCACATTGTTATTAAATTATTATTACTATTACATTATTACTACCACTATAATTATATGCGAGGCAGAAGATTTGGCAAATGCCATTCGGGCCTTGCACGCCTGTCTGAGAGAAGCACACTCTGCGAGAGTCTCTGCCGCAACCGGCAGAGCCTACCTCCTGACCGCGAAGAGGTCTTAGAGAGAGGTTCCTAACTCTAATAACTGTATGATAAAATACACCAAAATCAACTTCTAACTATTTGGCCTGTATACTATACTAGAACCTTAGGTTGAGAGGCGGCAGGGGAGCCGTCGAAGGTAAGGTTGTAAAGTCAGCTTCAAAAGTTCGCGAGTAATGTTGGGAGCTGCCGTCGGGCGCGCTATTTGCAGAGACACAAGTTCATGCGCTCGAGTAGCTGTCCTCATCCGTCTCACCCTCAAGTCAGCAGCCCGGCAGTGGGTCAAAGATTCCGGATTTAGGGTTGACTTTGTCCTAAACCCTAACCCTAAACCTCTAATCCGTGAGCCCGAAGCCTCATTCTTCTGTAAAGGTGCGAAAAAGCCGTCCAAAACGCTTAGCCCGACGTCACCAAACTGATTGAACTCTGACTCGATTTCAACAACCTCACTTCGGAATGCATTGGAAAAGCGTGAGGCAAATCATCTGGTGTACACACCACTAAAACTACGTAATCTAGTGTTGGCCTGTTTATTCCCGCCGAACCCACTCTACCAGCAGCCGTGATTTTGTGGTTGCAGCATCTTGAATCTTGCTGTTGGTGGGATGCTTTGGCAAGATTTGTAGAACGACTCGGCTGGGCTTCTGCGTGCAAAACCGCTTCTTGTGCGCTTCTCTTTTCACCCGAATCTTCTCACCATCGGGGCTTCCACACCCAACATGGACATCGCCCTACCTCAGCTCGGGTGCACCTTACCACAATCAGACCTCGCCCAGTAAAAGCATTGTGGGCGGTCTTCAGGACGGTCGGGCATGAGACGTTATGGTTTTGAGATTTCTCTGTTGTCGGATGCCGCATGTCGCAGCCC
>CAJNJA010090685.1:0-16365 GCA_905231915.1 Symbiodinium necroappetens
ACCCCTCCACATATATATATATATGTCTGTCTGTCTGTCTGTCTGTCTGTCTGTCTGTCTGTCTGTATGTATGTATGTATGTATGTATGTATAATATGTTCTGAAAGTACCTCTTCAGGAACCTCTTCAGAACTGCAAAGCCCAAAAACCCGATCGCAAACTCCGAACCCTTCATCCTAAACCGCTTTCTGGGATTGGGAATTAAGCGGCTTAGGGTTTAGGTTCAGGGAAGCCAAAACGAATAGAACACGAGTTAACAGGGTCGGAAAGAGATCTGGGCGTACCCAGGCGTCAACGAGGCATCTGCTTGGACCTTGAATTTGCTTGTGTATGAGAGTTTCACACACACACACACACACGGTACAGCTTACCGACCTCAGGGCAATCTGAGTACTACGCTTCCTTGACAGGGACCATAGGGGATTGCTCACTGGCGGATCCCTAAACCCTAAAGCCTACTCTTCGTTTTGAGATTATTTGAGATCCAGTTCTCGGCAGCCTAAACCCTCAACTATGTAATCCAGCAACTTTAGTATCTGTTTTGGGCAGCCCACTACCCTAGACCCCAAACCAAGAAATCCTTAAAATAACCATCCTTAAAGCGATCCCTACAAGGGATCCATGAGAAGGAACCTAGGGAACCCTTTTGGGGAGAGGGTTCCTGGAGAAACCCTAAACCCTACCGAAACCCTAAACCCCCAAACCCCTAAGCCTTAAACCCCCACCCTAAACCCTAAACCCTAAACCCTTTTGGGGAAAGCGGGTTCTTTGGGGGAGGCTTTGGACTTGGCAAGACCTTCAGCGCGCCATCTGTGGTGAGCCGCACCTGGAGGTTTCCCTGCTCCGGGCGCAGACCGTGCATCCCGATTGATTCTAGGGTTTAGGGTTTAGGGTTTAGGGGCCCTAAACCCTAAACCCTACACCCTAAACTTCTAGGGTTTCGGGAGCTGTAGGGCCACAGTGTAGGGTAGACGGTGCATCCCGGTTGTTTTTGGATGTTCAGAGGGTTTTAAATATGTTTTGCGGAGGGGTTTTGTAGTGTTTTTTGTTACTCTGTATCGGGCTTTTGGAACTCTGGGTTTAGGGCCTTCCGAGTCGAGTCTAGTGTTTAGAGTTATGGTGTGTCACTTGGCAGAGGCTGGTCTCAAGTCTTGGGTTGTTTATTGCCCCCTACGTCTCCTTTGACCTGATAACGCCCGAAACCTTATCCCTAAATAAAGCTTGGATCCTTGCTCGAAGCTTAACTTAGCTGTAGGGTGCAGGGCCAGTTGGGGCTCAGGTTCTAGACTGTGTTTTGTTTTAGGCTTACGACCTTTGCAGCAGTCTTTTGCTGTGCATTCGCGTGCCGTTCCTTGCAAGCAAGATCAGGATCGCCGCCAAGGAAAGATGCCGTCCAAAGATGGAAGCTGCAATTTTGCCAAACCCTAAACACCAAACCGTCCCAAGCACACGGGTTAACCCTGCACCCTTACCTCAACGGGTCAAGAAGCCCCAAATTGCCCTATGCCCCAAGCCGCCCTAAAACCGCATTAATATGGAGGATCCTAGAAGGTAACCACCACAAAAGGATCACAATGGAGCCTGCAGGTAGGGTTTATTGTAAGAAGCTTGGCACAAGCGGCTTAAACCCCGCAGTTCGAGACGTCGAAGCACTAAAATCTGAAATGCGTGGTTCAAACTCCACAGCGGTGTCGGAACTGTCGGAACTGGAGGGTGTTAAGTAGGAGTGGGAGTTTCTCCTATAGTCATCCTTACACACTTATAATAGTAGAGCGTACCCCAAAACTCCATTCTAAGTACTAAGTACTAAGGCTACTAAGGCGGCTTTTTCATAAGGGGGAAAGCCCCGCTAGACCTGAAATGCCTGGGCCTGGGCCTAAGCCGTCGCAGCATCTTCCGAGGTATACGAACTGCACCGAGGCTGGCGTCCTGGCGGGTTCCCAGAGGGTATCTAACCATCTATCGGGCTGTCTATCTATCGGTCGAACTATATTATTTTTTACCTCACCTATCTGTCTGTCGATCAATCGACCGATCTGTCTATATATGGGGAGACTGATGCAAACCAAGATGACTGTAATAGTAGCTCCTAATATAGAAACTTGATACAACACTTAAAGGAACCCACGCAAGTGTTAAAGGAACCCTGTAACCCCCTGCACGATCCCACCTTGCACTATGTAGGCGCTTGGATTCGTCTGAGGTTGGCAAATCCGAGAAAGCGCCCAGCCGTGCGCCCCTTTTAGGGGTTTGAAGTAAGTCCGGTGTAGGGTTTAGGGTTCAGTTACTTGCCGCAAGTTCTAATTTGGGCGCTCGTTCGACTTAGGGCGTCTGCTTGATGTCTCAGAGACTACAACCAAGAATACCATAGCTTCATAACCCGTCTTGCTAGAAAACCGTGGTGCGTACTTCCTAAGTTACCAAGTCAACAAAAGGGTTAGAAGAAAACCCTAAACCCTATTATAAACCCCTAAACCCTAAACCCCTAAACCCTAAGCCCTAGACCCAAGGGCCTCCGAACCGTCAGGCCAGCACCATCGTCACGATGTTCTGGGAGACGCTGGGGTCGTTTTCAGAGGCCGCTGAATCTTCTTTGACAAAGGGCTTGAATAATTGGTAATGATCTTTTTTCCGGGGGTTCTCAGTTCCTTGATTTAGCGCTAGTCACTAGACCCCCCCCCACAAGTTAATGCCTCAGGGTGCCTTATTGCTTCACGTAATATAAGCAAGTGTCGACCGTCGTTGCCGTTCTTTCGCAGTTGTTTACCCCGGACACCTTTCTAGGCCTTTCCTGGATCCTCCAATGTGTGTAAGCACTGTTTGTAGACCTGGAGGCTTAGCAACAATCAGGGGTCAATGCCTGCTTTTTTGTAGGATTAAATTACACTTCAATGCTGTGAAGCCAGCATCAACCCTGGATCAGAATCCTTGGTGATGGCACGAACTCCAAAACAGCCAAGCTCTCGTTCGAGCCCGGTGAAACGCATAGCAGGGCGCTCAACCAGACTCAAAGAGAGAGGGGGGGTCCTCAAATGCAGGCACGGGTCCTTATGACCTTATGTTATTCCTGTTCAGGATGCATAGTCGGGGTCCCTTGTAAGCCGACACACCTGTTTAGGCTCTTTTATTTATGGTTGACACTACACCAAAAGAGCATGAAGCCTGAAATGCACAATCCCTACAGCCCCATCTCCTCTTAAGCCGCAGGAGACCCTCTAAAGCCTAAGCCGGCTTAAACCCCTATAAACCAAAAGCACCTACAGGCCTGAATGTGTGATGGTCGTTAGTTCCCCCCCACCACTCCTGTGTGGCCTGAATAATATGTTGCCCGTGACCTCTTGACCTGGTGACCTCGGTTTCGGGTTTGGGTGGGTTTGACTACTTATAGGCTCCGTTGTAGTTCCCTTTTTGTGGTAAATATTACTTAGAAGGGAAATGGGGGGCCCGAGAGGTTTGGCGCTGGGTTGGAGTCTAGCGGGGGTGGGGGGGTGGGTGGGGTTCAGGGTGCCAACCCTATAAACCCAAAGCCCTTAACCCTAAACCCTTAACCCCTAAACCCTAAACCCTATTAACCCTGAAGCTCCATCACCATAATTAGAGGGATATGGAGCTTCAAACTTGCTGGCTTCGGGATTGAAGGTGGTGCCTTCAGTGGACTGACCATTAGCAGAAGTGGCCTAAACAATCCAAAACCTCCGCCGGGCCCACGACAAAAACGCATTATAGATGTCGCCCAAAGTTTTACAACAAGAACATGAGTAAGCCAAGAAAACACATTATAGAGGCTCACGACACTAGAGACAATCACACATCGAGTGCTAAATCCATTGCACATAGGCCCTGAGCCATAAATTTCTACAGACCCTACGCCCTGAACCGCAAGAGGGCCCCTAGTCCTAAAGCCAAAGTTGACCCTAAACCCTAAACCCTCAGCCCATACACAGAAAAGCCCAGACCCCTCAGGAGGGGGCACCTCAATGGAAAAAGAAGCCTTTTCGACCCTAAGGCCCTGTGGACCCCAATGCTCGAGATCGCAATGTAGGGTTTAGGGTTTAGGAGTTGGGGTAATGAGCAACCGCATTTCCGCATAGCTCCCTTAGAGTTGTAGTATAATTTTCCAGCGGACTATGAGTATTCGTATGGTCCCGACATGAAATCCTCCAGCCTGATCGTGACCCTAAACCCTAAACCCTAAACTACGTAAACCCTCTTTGTAGTTTATATGTAGAATCCTATAAGGCAATCCCCAAAAGGAACACCTCTAAACCTTAAACCCAAAACCCTAAACCCTAAACCATAAACCCAAAACCCTAAACCCTAAATGGCGAGAGGCCGAGAAGGAGCGCTTCCTTCGATTTGTTTGGGGCCGAACACGGCTCCCGGTGGAGGAGGCTTGAATCTGATGGGAGCTTGCGAGGAAAGATACACGGTTTAGGGTTTAGGGTTTAGGGAGGAGGCTTGAGCTGATGGGAGCTTACAAGACAAGATAGTTGGTGTATGTAGGGCTGTCGGCATTGGAATTTGAGTGTAGAGGTTCAGGGTATATAGAACTCGCTCCATATCATTGAGGCATTCAGTCGCATCATGCTTCTTTTGATTAGACTGGTCCCGCTCGTTGAGGTCTGTGCTTTCGTGCCGGCCGGCGAGTTTGGGTGGGGGTTGGCAAGAACTGTGTTGTTCTGCTAGCTGGTGCTCCTGTTTCATAGTAACGATCGCCAACACATGTGGTCGTGTTCCTTGTGGTAGGCCCATCTGACGGCCAAAAACATGCAGAAAGGGACCGTTCTTCAAAGCGCGGGACAACGTTCAGCCAGAACAGGCCATGGACGGTAATCGTGCATGAGGTGGGTGTTCTTTGTAACTTCCCACGTGTCCCTGGCCCTGGTTTTGGTTGCCACGCATACACGCTGCAGCAGGCCACCAAGCCGTAAAAAAAAAAAACAGTCTGCACAGGATTCGTTCGATCATGCTGCCCAAGGGGTGACGGCGCGTGCAACAGTGTCGACGCCGCTGGGGACACAACTCGAACTCGCCTAGGGTCCTATATAGTAGGTACCTGGGGGGTTAGGGAAAGCTATTGCGTGTTGAAGCCGGCAGATGCTGCAAATGGAGTTCCTAGAGCTTGCTGCTGCTTACATCCCCAGGCAAAGCCCAACACCCACTTTTGCACCCTCCAGAGTAGATCGATCTGGGTATCTGATCGGACCCCGGGGCTTTGTGATAGTACTCTGGTTAGGAGAGCCGAAGCATTGCCTGAACAGAACCGTACCATAAACCCCTAATCCCTATGACACAGACTCAATCCTGGGCATGAGGCAGGTCTAGCTAAGATAAGAGTAGGGATTGGGTGTTTTGGGGTTTAGGGTTTCGGAGTTAGGATTGGAAATGAGGTTTTAGGGTTTCTACGGGGGTTTAGCAGTAAAGCTGCAGCTGCATACAAACTGCCAGAACTTTGGAATTGAGTTATAGGGTCCGGTAAAAGCAATGCAAGGAAAATGCAAGGAACTACAGCTGTATACAAGGTATAAGATAGTTCAGGAACTGGGTTGTAGGACCATAGGATCCCGTCTAAACGTACTGTGAGATTTTGGTTTTCAATCGTAGAAGCGAAACCCTCAAACGCACACGTTCCAAGCTAGTGGTCCGCAGGAGTGGGAGCAAAAGTTTCAACTGGCCGCCGTGGCCGCCGATGACGCACGGCTGCCGACCAGTCACACCTGCTTCTTCCAGCTGGACTGCTGTGTGTGCGTGTGTGTGGTTTCGAGATGCAGAGATACAGAGCGAGAGAAGAGAGAGAGAGAGAGAGAGCGAGGGAGAGAAAGAGAGAGAGAGAGAGGGACCTGTTGCGCCGCATATAAAGCAGATGAGTAGTCCTCTAAATCAGAGTTGGTTTGTGCTCAGGGTTTTCAGGGTTAGCCCCTCTGGTAACCAGGCCCTCGTTTGCCGCACTACCAACGTTACCGGCCAACCTTAACTCTGCAAGCCCTAAACTGTGAAGCTGTAACCCCATCGACCCGGAACCTTGTAACCCGATACGCATCTTGCCCAGCCCAAGAACCTTATACCCTAAAGCTCCAAAGGCGGCGCCGGAGCCTTGATACTCTCTCTACTGTAGTGCTCTAATATCGATACAGACCCCGAAAGTCCTGTGCAGAACCCTCTGGAAACTGCAGGAGACCCTTATAAGACAAGCTTATACACACTTTATAATTTTCCAATGTAGCCAATCCTGAATCCTGTAAGGATCTTGCTGACAACGAAAAACTCATGTTCATTGCTGTAAGTCCATCTAAACACACTTCAGAACTACCTCGAACATCTATCAGCATCCTTTTAAAAATTCCGCGAGCACTTCGAAAGATCCCCAAATCCTAAGCCCTGCGCCTCCTGTGCCCCAAACCCAATTAACACCGCAGGATCTGCCCCGCTACTCCAGTCGCAGAGTTTTAGCCGAGCGCTTGCGCTTCGCCATGGACAGCGACGTCGATGCAATTCATTAGGGGGTGTAGTGTAGCCTATGATGTGGGATTTAGGGTTTTGGGGTCAAGGGTTTGGTGTAATTAACGGTTTCGGGGTTAGGGTTCACTGCTTATAATGCTCAACCGGGCTCAGCGGCTTAAGGGTGAGGTCTAAATGGTGTCTACGAATATTGGACATCAGCTGTGTAGGGACTGGGGCTGAGGAGCGTTCAGTTTCAGATGCACCTTTTCCCTTCTTGCAAGTATGGGTGATCTCGAGGCGTGATGAATCGTAAACGTACCCACCTCGACCACACCGTGACGGTAACACGAGTCGAGGTGGAAACACGAGTCACGCCCCAGCATGTCCACGGCACTGTGGCGGGAACACGATTTCGGCATGCGGAAACGCATAGGACTGTGGCGGCTCGAAGCTGTTTAAGGGTGGGGTCTGGAGGTAACCTAAAGCTTCACAGTGATCTCGGGGCACTCTAACCTAGACAGCCCCTGCCCGTAAAGCTCGAAAAGCACACAAAAGTCCGACATCCTGAACATGCCCTAACCCCCCAGGTACCTACTATAGGGGCTCTAGTACCCTATATAGTAGGTGGGGTACTTGAGTTAAGCCATCAACCCGAGTCCCACACATCCAGCAATAAGATGCCCGGGCCTAAGCCTTGCAAACCAAGTTTTAGTCAGGTGCCCTTAGTTTTAATTCCAGCCAACACCCTACATCCAAAACGTAAACCTTACAGATACTGTACCTTTACTTAGACTCCAAACCCTAAACCCTAGACCCGAGATGTAAACCTTACAGATACTATACCTTTGCTTACACCCTAAAGCCTTAAAGACTTAAAGCTTTATGTCCTCAGTGTAGATCCGAAACCCTTTAGGAATAAAGCCCAGCCCTGAACACTGCAGGCCCTTAGCTAGCAACACCCCCCCCAAAAAAAAATCTTAAGACTCCCTGAATCCTAAATTTCTAAACCCTGAAAACTCGCATAGCTTTGGTTTTTGTTTGAACTTCATTTTGCTAGAACTGCTTCAACATCCTAGAACCCCGAAAGTTGTAGTGAATCAACATCCCAAAAGCGCTTGGAAGCTTAGACTTGGTCTCACAACTTCAAACCCAAAGCAAGCGACAACAAACACACGGACCGACACACAACCTTCCAAACTGGGAACATAGACAAATCGAGATCGCCCTCCAAAGGTTGCGTCACTATCGACTCCGACGGCGCGCCCCGGAGTATGGCGAACTGGGCAGAGGACCTTAAACCCTGTAGACCCTGAACCCCTAAGGCTCTCTTGAAGGCTCCTTTGAAGGCTTCAAAGGCTTTTGGGGTTAAGGGTTCCGTCAATGGTTCGTTTACGGGTTGTTTGAAGGTGCTTAAAGCGCTTTAGGGCTAGTTGACAGGATTCTTGAACGGATCCTTCAAAGGCAGTTTTGTTGTTATGAGGGGCTTGGAGTTTATCGGTTTAGGGTTCAGGAGTTTGGGGTTGAGTGTTCCAGAAGGGGTTAGGGCCTATAGGGTTTGGGTTTAAGGTTTGGGCTTTGGGGTCGATAGGGGTTTAAATGGTTCCAGAAGAGTTTGGGGGAGCTCTTGATTTCGGGGTCAAACGTCGTAGGGCTTCCTGATGAGGCTTCCACAGGGCTACTGTAGAGGTTCAGAGGGTTGCAGATGGTGTCATCGAGTTTTTGCAGAGACTTTGATAGGATTTCACCGGTTTTTTTCTGATCGATTGAATTCTATGGCCTTGGGGCTTCATAGTCAGAGGCGTGCACATGATTCAAGATTGCTGCGCTTAGGGGTTCAGGGTTTCAGTAGGGTTGAAAGGGCTCCAGGTTTCAGGGGATCCGGGGATTCAGGGTTTGGGGCTGTAGGTTTAGGGTTTTTTGGGGTTTAGGTTTTTTTTTTCGGGGCTGAAAGGGCTTCGGGTTTATGATAGGGGTGTCCTGTTGGAGCTCCTGGAAGGTTTCCGACTGAGTTCTAGGAGTCTCCCTCCTATGGGTCCTGGCACGGGGGTTTAGGGTTTTGGGGCTTCTTGTGGAGTTCCGGAGTGTGTGTTTAGTGATCACCGGGCTTTTTCTTAGTACTCGAAACTCTCGTAAGCACAGCATGTTCACTATGTATAACATATTCACCATACATATGGTCATGGATCATGCAGGCTTCTGTCCAGCAGCTGTAGGGGCCTAGCGGCGTGGGGCTTTTGGGTGCAGGGTTCAGGGCTCAAGGTAAGCCTCTGTCATCCTAAAAGTCCTTGAGCTATCGATCGGGTCTCGGGGTGAGGCTGCAAGTGATGGGTACCTGGGGTCGATTTGACAGAGCTACTTTCGAAGGGGAATCGCATTTATCATCGGAGCACTGTTCATTCTGAATCACTGTAGGCAAGACCGGACTCCACAGCAAATCGAGGAGTTTCTCTTGTCGAGCTTTTCCTTTTATTCAGCAGGAGCTGCTCAGAATCCGGATCCCCGTAAGGCTAGACATCCTGAAATCCAAAAATATCCGATACCTGCCAACGAGTCACAATGCCAGGACGCGATGTCCGATGAGGAAGGCTGGACTAATTCGTCCTGTGGGGATATCAGCGTCCGGAGGGGTCCAAATGCCCATGTGAGGCATACTTTACACCCTTCAAGAGTTCCTGCACACTACAATAGCTTGGTAGCTGAGTAGGTAACCTTTACTTAGTAGCTGAGTAGGTAACCTTTAACCTTTTTGGGCTTATATAATCCTACCATAATTGAAAGGTTAACCCTTTTTTGGGCTAGGGTACTCATCCCCTAAGATGGGCTACGGCCTAAACCCCAAGTTGCAGCTTCATAGGGTCAGAATGGATGCGCCGTTTGGGGCACTCGTGTCCCGGGGGTTGGGTCAGGCCACGTGTAAGAAGCGACTCGTGACCGAAGCTCCAAAGAAAAAAGGAGCCTGCAGCCCTCACCCTAAACCCTAAAACCCTAAACCCTAAACCCGAGCCTTTTTACGCTAACACGCGAAGTTATGAACCCTAAACATGAAGTTTACCCGTTGGCTCCACTGTAGCTCCCTTGTGTGGTTTGTCCTTAGAATCCTATAAGGTAGCCCCCCAAAAGGAGCTAGAATGGAGCCTATGGGGATTAACCCTAAACCCTAAACCCTATGGGCAGCCCTGTAGACCTTAAACATGGGATCCTCCCCCCGAAAACCGGCCAGGTTGGCATTGACCCGCTTGTCCAAAGAATGACAGCGAGATCTGAGCGTGAAAGTATGCTCGGGGCCAGTCTTTGCGGCCTGGAGAGGGGTTGGGTTCTAGGAAGAAAGATATGGGTAGCTCTCTAGATTAGGGTACCTTTGAGAATCCCTTCTATCAGGGTCCGTACTAGTTTGGGGACTCAAAAAGGGACCCTAATTTAGAGAACTACTCACATGCATAAGGTTTAGGGTTCAGATTTTGGGTTTAGTTGTCAAGGTGGGGGGTTGCTTGTTTCAGGCTTAAGGTCTAGGGTTTAGGGTTTAGGGTTTGGGGGTCAAGAGTTGACGGTTGAGTCAGGGTTTACAGGGTTGAAGGTGCTACTGGCCTTACCATGCTTCAAGCAAGGAGCAATGGCCTAAACCCCAAAACCCTACCTGAACCTACCAAAACCTACATTTTGTAGGGTCCCTATAAATTCCATATTAGGGTTTACAATAAGAACCGAAAAAAATAAAGTAGGTTATGGTAGCTTAAGGTAAACCATGGAGTTTCTGGTGTCGGAGTCAGGTTTCAGCGCCTGGGATTCCGGTTCCAGGTTTGGGGTGTAGGGTTCCCGCTTTCAGGACTTGAGAAGTCTGGGACCCCAGTCACCAACACTGCTTACAAGCACAAACCGGAAAGCGTGGAGCCAGCCTGCCTTGGAAAATGCCAAGGCCCCAGACCGTCAGTCTGTCAGGTGTCGAGCTCTAAACTAAAGACTCCAGGAATGGCAGAAGCAAAGCCAGAAAAAGTGGGGGGGAGGAGGGTAGGCATGTGTGTGTGTGTGCGCGCATGAACCCTCAGCCCTGAGACCTCTCCCGTTCCCAGTCTTTGCAGCTGTGCCTGGGTCGAGGGTTTAGGGTTTAGGGGTTGAGGTTTGGGGCTTGTAGTGTTCGAGGGCTCCTTCGGGCAGGGTGTTTGCTTCATTGTCGGTTTCGGGCTTGGGGTTTTAAGAGTTGCAGTAAGAAGATGCGCAACGATTCAGGCAAATAGTGCACGTTTTTGAAACTTGCAACCCCACAAGGGCTCAAGTACCCGGTATGATGGAGCCTGGGCTTAGGGCAGTGACCACTACTTCTGGCTCTGGCGGATTTGTTCATCACTATAAATAGTATAGTAGTTATGCACCCGGAAAATCGCGTAAAGGAACAACCACTAGCTGTATAGGTGCACTAGCTGCGCTTACGGCTTACCTTACACCTGACCCCACGTGCAACTTGGTACCGAGTTTCCTACCAACCAGGCGCCACTAAAGCATAAAGAAGACCCAAACTGTGACCGTTACCTGCGCATGTTCTCTAAATTGGAGTCCCTCTCACGGTCTGCTTTGTAAGGGCGCCGTGCTATTGCGGACCCAAGAACGGACCCGACTTTATAGAACTGCCCATATAAAGTAGCAGAAGTTATTCAGACGTTGGCCCTCAATGCTGAACCCCAAGCTCTAAGCCCTCCGCGCCAGGCCTTCTAAAGCGGAATAGAAGCCTGACTAAGTCGTACTCCTGAGGGATCCATACTATAGGGTTTAGTGTTTGGGGTTTAGGGTTTAGGGTTTAGGCACCCCCTAACATGGCCCAGTAATTTGTTGTAATCCTCATTGAAGGTGCCTGTACTATCCTAAGCCCTGAAGCGCTGAAGCCGTAGGCCGAAGCCAACAACTCAAACCATAAAGCCATATAACTACCCATAGGCTCCTTAGTAGTTCCTTTTTGGGATTACAAAAAAGGATTCGAAATATAAACCGCAAAAAGGAACTATATAGGAGCCTATGGGTAGACCCTAGCCTAGACCATAGACTTTAGTATGCCTTATGCTTTGGATAGCTTACAGTAGTTTTATTTTTGAGGAGCCCATTCTAAGAAACAAGGTAACTCCAACAAAGTACACAGCTGTTGGGCTAGATAGTTCACTGCTCCCGTACCCCAAACCCTGAACCCTGAACCCTAAACCCTAAACCCGAAACCCTAAAACCCTAAAACCTCAAAACCCTAAAACCCTAAACCCCGAACCCTAACCCCTCAAGCCCGAGGATCGAGAGCTTTCCCTGCACGCCGGCCTTCACGGTTCCGAATTTGTTGATGTCACTTCTTGCCCCAAAGCCCAAACCCTGAACCTTATATTAGTTTAGGGTTTTAGGGTAGTTGGGGGGTGTAGTCGTCCCCCTAAACCCTAAACCCTAAACTCCAAACCCTAAACCCTACACCCTAAACCCAAAACCGTCGTGTTTAGAGAACTTCTGCTTTAAGCGAAGATGCCGAGAGCTGAGATTAGAGTCTGGATGTCACGGTTTCCAGAAGTCGAGGGAGCTAAATTCAGGCCCGGGGCTGTTCGGTGTCATACCCTAGGCTTCCAAGGACCTGATAGTTAGGGCCCTAGACCCCTTAAGGACCCAATTAGGTCCCTGGAAGCCTAGGGATAATTATCAGTTTTTGAATGTTTTTGATATAGACGTCAATATGCATCGTTTGGTGTTCGTTAAATACTGTTACTGTCATTTAGGTGCTAGGAGGCTTGGTCTGAGTTGAGCAACCCGATGCCGGCGAGCACGCGGCCACCAACTCTTCACCAAGGACTATTGGGCGTTTCTTTACAGGCTTGTAGCACCTTAGAAGCCCACAGTTGCCTAGATAGTGGGCTGCTGTTGCTACAACCCTACGTATATAAAACACTATGGTACCTGGTAAGCTGCTATAGCACCCAGAAGCCGCTGCCATACTGCTTACACAACCTGGCCTGTAGGGGGGCTTGTTGGATAGCAGGGATTGCTTGGTTTTGCGAGGGTTTTATGTTCAAGATTGAGATTTACCCAAACCCTAAGATCTAAATTGATAACCCTAAAGGTTAGTCTGATCCTACAGACAGAGTCTCTGGGTTTTGTTCACATGTCCCGGTTTTTTGGAGCGGGGCTCGCATGGCTTGCAGGGTTTAGGGTTTAGGGACCCTAAACCCTAAACCCTAAACCGTATGACCCCTCAAGCCTGCAACGGCCTGAAGCCAGAAAGCTGTAGCCCGACCCAGAGAACCCAATATCCCTGAATTGCGGAGTCTACCGTAAACCATAATATTAAGGCCCCTGTAATTTCAGGTATATTCCTCAACTAAGGGGGATTGGGTTCTCTGGGGAATAGCAGCTATCATGGTCTAGTGGGCCGTGGAAAGAGTTGGCTATGCCCGCTGGGGCTTAGGCTAGGCTTCAATTGACCATGTAGGGGGTTGAATGGTTTCTGGGCGGTTCATTACCCCATGGGTCCAAGATTGAAACCCTAAACCCTAAACCCTAAAGCCTAAACCCTAAACCAATAATCCTGGTAACCCAGTACTCGCAGCCTTAATCCGAGGATTTTCCTGCGATTTTGGCCAGGGGAGATCTGATTGCTTCAGCTTACTCCCAGGTTCCTCGAAAAGACGCTTCCCAATGTTGCCATGGGCCTTCCTCCCCTTACGTCTCTTAGTGCCTTGCATCTGTCGTCATGGGAAAGCCTTCCCCCCCGACAATTTGAAAAGCCCCGGGCGTTTAGATAAGAAGAGTTCCTAAGGTTTAGGGCTTAGGGTTTGGGGTTTAGAAGGGGCCTTAGGGCTTAGGGTTTAGTTTAGGATTTATAAGGGGCTTAGGGTTTGGGCTCATCCATATAGAAGGTGCACAAGAACATTTGTTTGCTCCTTGCTCGGCCAAGGTCCGGTTGAGGGGAGCTAGGACGGAAAAGGAGACATGTCTGCCACACATCGCCGCCTCCGCATTTTGCCTCAAGCCGGCAAAGATGGTGCAAGCAGGCATGGGAGTTCGAAGACGCTGATTTCGAGTGGGTTTTTCATGTCTTTGACTGAGCCGAGCCATGTTTATTTCAGCAACAATGGCCCGAGCCGAAAACCTTTAGCACTAATCTGTCTTAACCCCTAAGCTTCCCCAAAACCCCATGAAGGCCCCCCAAAGCAACCTTGAGCCCCAAATCAACAGATTGCTCATGTCATGCCGGCCAGATTAGCCGCGCTTCCCGTACCAGGCGCTGGCTACGGCTTACCTAAACGCCCAAAAGTAGGTAAAATAGCGGCCCAAGACCTTTAAAAGGCGATTATTCTACATACTTTTTGGGCTCTAGGTAAGGTTTTTTTCCCTAGCGTCCACGTACCCAATAGGACATATGTTGGCCTCAACATGCCGGTGTAGGAGTAATACTTTTAGGCAATGAATATACTATGCTAGTACACAGACCATTAGGGTTTAAGGTACTGCCTTGTACCACTTAGTTATAGGGATTGAGACAGCTGCTTTGCGACGAGTCATCATGACAATCGTGGTGGGGTTAAATGGTTGAAGTACCTGTAGAGTCCCGGCAGTACTGACATGAAATAAGTCACAGAAAGTAGGTTCTACCCGCAGCTTGCAGTCAGGTCGGTGTTGCGTAAATTTTCTACATGCTTCGCCACCCGACGCGCGCACGCACACGCACACGCACGCGCGCGCGCACCCACACACACACACACACCTTACACCGAAAATTCTGTTTGATCGAAGAAAGAAAGTCAGGGGTAATGAGTTCTGGACCCCTGAACCCTAGACCCTAAACTATGGAACCTTCCTTCGTCGGTGTATGAGCTACGAAGCAGAGGCCGTGGTCCTCTGAGAATTCGGGGCTGTGCGGTCGGGGGTTTAGGGTTTGGAGTTTAGGGCGTGGGGTTTGGGAGCTTCACGGCAGTCCTCAGGCTCCACGTATGACAGAAAAAGATGGATAGTTTACCAATCGTATTTCTTCGGGCTGGGGCTTCTTTGGTTTAAATCATGTACTAGAATGGGCCCCGATCCCCAGTCCACTTTTGAAGGTAAGACACAGGCACTACCTGCGGTGGGGTCTGAAGTGTACCGTCGCATCTGTCCCATTTTGAGTGTTCGGCTAGAGCCTTGCCTGTAGTCTCCACTGAAGCTCGGTTTGATTCTTAGCTGGTTTTCTGGTTGGGGTCCTAGACAATGAAGCAGGAGCTGTAATACTTAGAATACATAAGCCCTGGCGTAGACTGGAGGGATGGCTGAGGGTTGAAATGGGCGAGGGATTTCCTCGCTCCTGTACAGTGCCTATAAGCTCTGCCCAGTGTCTACACAGTCTAAGCCCGAAGCCCTAATCTAAGACCCTAAACCCTAAACCCTGAACCCTAAGCCCTAAGCCCCTAGGCGAGGATTACGAGTCCAACTCGGAGCCAGAAGAGGGCGAGACCTTGTGGCTGGAGCTGATCTAGCTTGAGGGTTTAGGGGTTTTGGGTTTTAGGGTTTCGGGGTTTAGGATTTGGGGTTTAGGCTATATAAAGGTTTAGGATCGCGGAAGTAGGGTTTAGACCTTTGGGAGATCATGAAATACGGAAGCCCCAAATAATCAGTACCAATATAGGAGCCCAAAACCCCAAACCCTAAAACCCTAAACCCCTAAACCCTAGACCCTAAACCCCAAAACCCTAAACCCTAAACCCTACCCCATTAAGAAAACATACTTAGGCCCCGACAGTGTTCAGCCCTTGTTGCCCCAGGAAATCAACGAAGCATTGCTCCGGGAATCAAAACCGGGTTATGGGGGTCCTCCATTGTAGTTCCTTTTTGGGGTTTGGGGTTTGGGGTTAAGGGTTTAGGGTTATAGTCTCCATTGTAGTTCTTGAAGGGTTCCTTTAAAGAGCCCCCTTTTGTTTTGGGATCCTCCAGAGGGATCCCTTTAAGGGTGCTGTAAGGTTTTCAAGGTCGGTTCCATACTTGAGGGGCGATGCTATTCCCGGGGGTGCCTTGTTATAGTTGTAGAAGAAGCCGTCTTCGAGTGATTAAGGCCGCTTAGGCCAGGTGGTTTCAGCGAAGCTTGGAAGAATAGAGCTTCCTACGCTGCACCCATGTCTTCATGTTGCTCATGCCTGAATATTTCGTAAGATTATCCTGTTATAGTTCCTATCCCAACTATAAGAAAACGAGACACCAAAACCCTATTTCTAAGCAAAAAAAAAAGGCCCCTATACTGCTCATAGTCGTCCGGGCGGTGCTCCCCTAAGCCCGATCCGTGTCCAACCCAAAGAAGCCCTGAAGCTCTCAGGTTTAGAGTTCAGTGTCTTTAGGTTGTAGGGTTTCAGGGTTTGGGCCAAAACCCCAAAACCCAAACCATAAATCCTAAACCATACACCTTAAACCCTAAGCCCCTAAACCCCAAGCCCTTAAAACCCCTGAAGCCCTGACCGAAGTAGAAGGCTTGTTGACTCCGAGTTCTCTTGCTCTGAAAATTGGAGGTTCCCACACGTCTGGGGCACTGTCTGATGTCATCTGTTTCGCTGAAAGAGCATTTTCATTTCGGGTTTAGGGTCTAGTGTTTAGGTTGAGGGTTTCAAGGTTTGGGTTTAGTGGTTCGAGGTTTCTTGTGTGGCGGTAACAATTCCAAACCCCTTAAACTCCAAACTGCCAACCCGGAGATCTAAGGCATGCTGGGCTTGAGGCCGCTCGCAGAAACAGATCTCGGAATTGCGGCTTGAGGCGAGCCATTATATACAGAGGTATATGTAAAGACTTATCTGTTGATTTGTTTCGTCATTCACTGAGATGTTTTACTCGCGTTTTGTCTATCTAGTTTCTTATATATATATATACACACACACACTTTTTTCAATAGATGTGTGTACATGCATAGATATACATATACATATATATATATAGATATGTGTATATATATGT
>CAJNJA010090696.1:0-18752 GCA_905231915.1 Symbiodinium necroappetens
TTGGGCCATCTTTAGGGGCTTAGGGTTTAGGGTTTAGGGGTTTAGGGGTTTAGGGGTTTAGGGGTTTAGGGTTTAGGGGTTTAGGGTTTAGGGTTTAGGGTTTAGGGTCTCTGAGAATTAGGAGCTCTCTTGTCGGGATTCTTGCTTTGAGGATCTACTTTAGGGCTTAGGCTTGACTTTTCAGATTCGGGCCCTAGTGGGTGGACAACGCCCACTGCTGAGGTTCGAGCTGCTTGGGCCGGTGGCCGTGAATGCAGCCGTCCATGCATCGGGACGCCCCCCTTTCAGCTTTAGCCATGGCGACAAGCATTCGGGATTTGGGGCATGTAATATGGGGTCTTGGTACTACAAAAGGCTGGTAACGCCAGCTACGTACTGTGCATCTGTTCCAGGAAATCCCTGTAACACAGGTGGCTGTCTGAATACTTTGAGTTGGGGAAAGGGTATATTATACCATTACTGTAACTATGCGGGCACTGCAAGGACATAAATTAGTAATTAGTGTTCTGCTGAGGAGCATGTATACTTCAAACCTTCCATCCTAACCAACAGTGCGTTTAGGGCTTGTAATTATAGCTACAAAACCCCGGTTTCGTCCGACAACCGTGGCATTCGACTGTCAAGCTGGGGAGCACTCTGTAAGCTTTCTAAACCCCAGGCCCAAAACCCTAAACCGTATATGCCCTTGGGAATTCTTAACGCCAAGACCGTAGGCTCTGAAATTGAAACAACCAGAAAGATACAACAAGAACCCTCGGGTTCAGGATTTTTTCAGGGCCATGGCTCGTGAGGAAGATGATGAAATCTTCAGGTACGAACAACTCAAGCATACTATAACAGCCTGGAGAGCCTTGCTAAGATATTGGCGGGTTGCAGACTATATTCGGGATCTGCAAGTCCTGACCGTTCAGGTCTTAAACTTAAGTTTTGCGCCCCGAGTACACGGAGCCGCGACACGCCACCCTTTCCATGTTGATCCCAAGCTGGTGGATGGTCACTCTACATGAGTCAATAGACTCCAATTGCAGGCTCTCCCTAAACCCTAAACCCTAAACCCCTAAACCCTAAACCCCAAACCCTAAACCCCTAAACCCTAAGCCCTAAGCCCTCAACCCCAAGACCCTGATGCAAACAAAGATCCTCCCCGGTACCTTGCCCCCGAAGCATAAAGCCCCTCGAAACCTCAGGCAAACCAAACTTAAGGCCTTGCCCCAAAACCCCTTCACGCCCCCTCCACCCTTAATGCAGGGGCCTGGATAATTGCCGATGCCATGTTGGTGTTCGTGAGTATAAGTACAGAAGACTATACCCCAGCACCCGATCGAAATTATGAAGGCTTTCGGGTTTAGGGCTAGTTCGACACACTGAACCCCAACCAGAAAGCACTAAAGCCCTAGCATCGCCTTAAACCCCTCAGTCTCAGATCCCTAAACCCTTGTGGGACCCCCATGAGATCCGAAGCTTACATGCTGAGCCCTCTTCGCCGCCGGCCTTGACTGAAACTTCCTGCTCCGGCAAGACCGAGCACCAGCAGAACCTCTAAGACTATGGTGTAGGGTTTAGGGTTGAGGGTTTGAGTACGGTCTAGGGATTGGGGCGGGATAAGGGTTTGAGGCATAAAAGGGGTGACTAGTGAGCCTTATAAGGCTTGTCTCATTTTTTTTAGGGTGCTTAGTAGTCTTGCAACACCAAGAGCAGCAAGCGCAGTTTGGGACATACCGGCGCCGTTTCCGGACAGACGGGTGAATCGGGTGATCCCAGGGACCTGGAACTGTATTCAGTCCCTCCGAGGCCGTCGAGACCGTACCATTTCCTTATGTAAGGAAAATACTGCAAGCAATGCAAGGCGGAATCAGAAACCGCTGCTGTCATCTTTAAACATCGAAGGTGTGCTTTTCGTGACCACCCAAGCTCCGTAAATCTGACAACCTGATATGAGCGGCCCAAAGGTCCTGACAGACCAAACAACCGGGCTAGACCTGGAGCGAAAGTGAAACGCGCGACGATGCGCTCCTCTGATTAGGCATACTACCTCCAATCCCCCAAATCTAATATATGGATCATTGGAATAGATGATTTCGGGGTGCACTGCAGTAGACTTAATCATAACAGGGACGATAAGAAGATCGTATGGCTAAATATCTCAAATTAAGCCTCCACCCACCCCCCAACAGCCCGAGAACTCTTTGAGCGTGTCTTGGGAATGGTGGCGCACGTGTTTGGATTTGTTAGGGCGGCTCTTCAATGAGCCTAGCGCAAGCTCAGGAGGCTCAGACAACTTATAGAATTCAGAACTGGGTTCAACAAAAAGTCACCCTGAATCTCCACCTTGCCAAAGTCTCCCGGGACCCCGCCATAACCCAAAATCCCCTATAACCTAACATCCAACCCCTCGAAACCCTGCCACCATGGATGCGCCTGAATCCGAAACCCTAATCCTAATCCAATGGGACGCGCCTGTACAAGGCGCCTGCGAGGCACAGCCACATCTGTGCCCGAGAGCTCGCTGCCAGGCCGGGCAGGGCAGCATCCAAAGTTCCCCATCGCGATTTCGGGAAATCCTTAAACCAGGGTAAGGGTCAGGGAATCGTCGGGTCTGTGCTGCGGCGGCGTGAAGTTCGGGGTTTGAGTCCTGTGGTTGAGGAGGGGAGGACATGAAGATGAGGCTGCCGGGCTCGAGGATAGACCTGGGGTCGACAGCAAAGAATCGCCTCTGAAAGCAATCCCGGAGCAGTGCTGGAATCGGAGTCAATCACACGAAGAAGACTGTGTGATGTTATGTCGGCTGGCTGAAGTCTTATGACAGCATAGCATCGATGTAGGTGGGTTTGTCATGGCACCCCATGCCCTGCACCCCTTCACAGCTGTTGAGCATCGGCAAGTTCAGCGCGTCTGCACTGCGGACTCGGAACCGTCAGGTACAGAACCAGAAGCGAATGGCCACGAGGCGTAAGCCTTCTCCACGAAAAGCAGCAACGTCCAAGTTGCTGAGATGAGGATTGACCTTTCATGACAAGTAACTTCTGGAGACAGAAAAAGCTGACCGTACTTCATGAGCTTCGATCGGCAAGGCTGGGGATGTAGCACGCCAGGGGTGCAAGGGTTGCAAGAGTCTGGGATTCAGGAGTTGAGGGTTCAGTCTCCATGTTCGGCACAAAATCGGTGTAGCCCTACGTAAGCCCTAAACGGTTAGGGCTTACGGTTATGAGCTTCCACAGATAGCATGAAGGCACAGGTCTGTTTTGCCACAAGGCATCCGCTCGCAAAGGAAAAGAAGGCAACCCTTGCCTGCGACTAGGCTCATAGGCTTTGGGGCTTCTTCTTGGGGCTGAGGATGGTTCAGGCTTTAAGGATTTAGGGTTAAGGGGTTCAGGGTTTAGGCTTCATGGTTTAGGACTACCGGTTCTACCGGTGCTAGTCAGTTAGGAGAACACCATGCATCTGTGCATTACATGACGGAAGTGCTTGCGCTCAACCGACACATGCACATTTATGTTTTACAGTTTACCGTCCATGTGCCGAACTGCACATCTCGCTGTGCGTACATTTTGGCTACAAAGTCTGAAAAGAATTACTACAACCACATAAAGACATGTGCAGAAGTGCATGCGTAGTGTATCTGCTCATGGTAAGCAGATCTTCACTTGTACTCTGCCACTTCGTCGACCATGGGAGAGCTTTTGGATTGACTTTCTGTCGTTGCCAAGATTTCACACGAGAACAGGATTCTTCTTCTGAAAGTTCTGATGTTGGTGTTCAAAAGCTATTCCGAAACCAACATGCTTCACACAAAGGAACACGGTGACTTGATATCGTCATCAAGTTGCGTAGAGTCTTAGAGTCTTAGAACTCGATCAATGCTTGCTACGATTCCTACAAGTTGATATAAAAAGAAAACCTATTTCTGGGTTCCCAAGTCCCCTTGATCCTACGTCTCGGCTTTAGTAAGGAGACCTCAAATTCAATAGAGCAAAAATCTTCTAATTACTGGGAGACCCAGATCGAGAATGCTGCACGGCCCTCGGCGGCAAGGGACCCGACCCAGAAGCCGGGCTCTACCACATGCACGCAGCGGATGCTAAGATGGCCGCGAGCCACAAGCCATGTGCTGGACCCCCCGATGGTCTTCAGGGTTTCGGGCAGTTTAGAGTTTAGGGACGTCTTCGACTCGCTACATCCTGGGACCCCGAAGGCAAAGATGTTTTGATTCTCACTCGCTTGCTTCTCGCCAAGGGGTGCTTGAATGGGTTGAAGGATTGGCTCGGTGTTCAGCAGTTTGCGCCATGGGGTAAAGTTTTCGGGAATACGGCTGAGCGAGGATGCTGGACTTGCCTCGCCACCCGAAATACTGCTACTGTTATTTCTACCACCACCACCACCACGACGACGACGACTACTACTACGACTACTATTACTACTCCTACTCCTACTCCTACTCCAAACCTATTGCTACTGCTACTGCTACTGCTACTGCTACTGCTACTGCTACTGCTGCTGCTCCTGCTGCTACTGCTAGTCTGCCACTACTGCTACTGCCACTACTACTCCTTCTACTGCTACTGCCACTACTACTAATCCAAATCCTAAGCCTGCCCCTAGCCCTACCCCTACTCCTACTACTGCTATTACTACCGTTAGCTTCCTAGCTTCTTTACAACGGCAATAGTAGAACCAAAGAAACATGTAGAACTACACCTGGCATTCCCTTTGAAATGCAGGGTGGAGGGGTTGGCTGTCTTCCTGGTGTTGAGTACTGCTTGCGGATCATATCGTTGCTGATGGTTGGCTTACCTGAAATACCTTGTGAACCGTTTTTCGGTGAAGTAGCTAGACCAGGTAAGAAACCTAAAGACCAGGATATTGACATGCAGTGCCACACATAAAACTAAAATGCCAGGCAATTTCGATGATGAAAGTGACGGCTTTGATTGTCATAGGCCCTAAACCCCAAACTGCATTATACTGTGCGCCCTTCCAAACCTAAGAGTACCTACAAAAGGCAAGGCTTGTATAGTCGGAACTACTATTGCCTTTTTGGTAAGTATCCCCCATATCAAGTGCTTGAAACTAGTATTGCGGGTTTGGCAAGTATAGGTACTTAGGACCCGTTGGGCTGTGAAACCGTGCGCACCGGATCCATGGCAGTCCATTCTGTGCTCCGAACTGCGAAAGCAACTCTTGCACAAAGAAGTTGTCGTGGTCTGCTAGAAATAGACACTTAGTAAGTCACATTTGGCTTGTAGTAATTACCGTAGTAATATTCTTGGTATTGCCATGCAAGTCTAACCAGAGGTAAGACATTCTGCGCAGAATGGACTGCTGCCGAGAGCTGTCTTCAACATGCATCCCGGATGCCAGAATCACACTCTGCCAATTCCCAATTCTCCTCGGGAGGGCCGCATGTGTCCTACAGGCCCGAGTTGACCCTTGTCCACTCTCTGGACCTTGTGCCCCGAACGTCTAGATTTAGGGCCTTTGTGGTATGGGTCTTCGGGACTGTCAGTTTTAGGATCCTTAGGGTCGAGTGTTTTCTGAACCCTGGTCCCAATCTAGCGACGTAGCAGGCAGGGAGTCGACCCTACGAACCTCTGACTCGAAAAGCACCGCTGCCGCAAACCATCTACTCGAAACTCTGTACATCTGAAACCCGAGACCCTAAACGCCAAAGACACTGAAACTCACAGCCCTATGCCCCGAACCCAAAATGTCCTAGCAACGCCAAAATCAGTCAAAAGCTCTGGGGTATAGGGTTTGGGTCTAGGCTTTAGGGTTTAGGGTTTCAGGAAGCCTCGAAGAGGGGCCTCTAAACTTAAAAAAAAACCTCTTCTCCTGCGTGGAACCACTGGACGCGGAGATCTCCAGCGAGATCCTTTTATGGGACACTGTGTGCCTTTAGGGCTTGTTGCTTGTGTTGTGTTGTGTGTGTGTGTGTGTGGGTGGTGGGCTTTTGCTTGATGTTGGACTTTCTGGTTTGGGGGTTGAGGGTTTGAGTTTAAGGTGCCTTTACAACTACCTGAATGACTGTTGATATTCAGACTGTCATTCTCGTTTTATGCTTTCCTTCCGCCGGGCATAGCTTCTACTTGCGATTGTGGCCGCTAGAACTGCCCCTACTATTGGCACCTTGAGACCGTTGCGTTAATGCTCTGTCCAAAACCTTAAAGCAAGAAACCCTCAAGCGAAAACCAACTACCCCTAAGATAAGAGCCTAAACCATGTCAGCCCTAAGCCCCAAACCCGATTAAATCCGAAACTCTCTAAACCCTACACCCTGGACCCAAAACCCAAAGCCCTGCATGTACCCATACCCAAAACCCCAAAGTACGGGCTGCTCAGAAGCGGTTTAGGGTTAGGGGCTTGGGGGTTTTTTGGGAGATGGCAGAACTCAAAGAGTGCACCGAGAGCATGCATGCATGCATCGTCCACTGAGGGCATTCCCTCACGTCACACAGCCAGCCCAAAACGGCGGTAGCTGCATGGAGCCGTCCTCCAGACCGGCTAGCGTCGACGGCCAGATAATGACCCTCTCCAAAAGACAGAAGATCGTCCAGTCGCCGACGGTAAAAGTGCGCGAGCTTGGCTCTTGCACAAAATTGCACAACATCGTCAGGATCCTGATAAGATCCTGTAGACGTTGCGGAAGAGTATGAACAAGCACAGGCCAGTCGTCCTCAGAAAGTTCTTTAAAGGCCCTTCGCTCAACGATGCTACAAGCGGTGCTCTGCAACTCGCTGTGCCCGGAACGTGCTTTGTCCACAAGCTGCAACAAGAGCTGTCGCCATGGACAGGCTGGCTCTGATACAGACTCCACCTCGAGCCCTGGCCGTAAGGTAGCCCACCAGGCCAAAGGCCCCGGGGCTCGGATGGCTGGCATACGCACACCTGAAGGGGCGGAGACAGGGGCCTCAGGGTCAAGGTCAGCAGCCTCGACAACTTGCAAGCACTGAGCACTCTTTCTCAAGTGATCCTTGAGCCGTTGAGTGCTCCAAAACTCAACGAGGCAAACAGGGCATTGTGAACCAATCGCCGCCTGAGTAGCCCGAGCTTTGCAACCATGTACTTTACGTTGATGCGAGGCACAAGCAGCACTGCTAGCAAAACCGACATGGCATGCGGGGCAGAAGCTCACGGTGTGCACAACCTTGGAAGGGTCGGGCATATGCAAGAAAAGAGCCCCATGGTGGAGTGCCAGCTGGTAAGTGCGAAGCTCTTTTAGTCGTTGTTCTTGGCAGTCAAGATGCCTGCGCCTACAAACCTTAAGGAAACGCCGCGCCCATTTGCCAGCCAAATGAGGGGCTGCCCGAAGGTCGCTCCATGGGTCCGCGCCAATATAGCCAACAACAGAAGTCACGGTGGCGACTGCTTTGGCCGCATCTTGATGCCACTTACCGTTGTGAAGCCAGAGTGCCTCGAGACTGGACGACCTTTCAGCCCATATCCAGCCTAGATGTCGAACCAGCTCAGCCATCCTGGTTTCTTCAGCTGAAGCGATGCCCAGGATGTCACATAGCATATCATTGGTGGCGCCCCGCACAGACATGCCAGTAATCTGCCGAAATACTCGTCTGGGCACTTCGTAATATGCTGAGAGAAAACGGGCAGTTTCTTTAGCACCAGCAAGCACCCATAATCCACATCCGTGCTTAAATCTCGCCATCGGAATGCTGCATAAGATATGAACACGCTCTGCCCACGTGAGCGCGTCATTCCTAAACAACCGTTTGAGGCCCGGCATCATGTCATGAGCAAGACGCGCTCTCCTGGAGATATCAGGAAGGTCAGCACATGAGGAATCTATGACCGCGCCTAAATGAATATAGGAATCGGTCAGTGCCACAAACTCCTGACGGTCCGGAAAGAGCTGCACCGCAAACTGCGCACCCTGTCTGCAAAGCCACTGTTGCCGGAGCTTGCGGCTCCCGCGCCCCTGAACCAGTGGCAATAGCTCCGTTTTTCCCCTGTCGAGGTTCAAGGATACCGCTAGCTGCCTAAGTTCGCAATCGAGTTTGCGCACCGTGGTAGCCGCCAGCTCCACCAAGGCATCTGGCGAGGCAGCAATCAGAGGAAGAGCCAGGTCATCCATCCAACTTGGGGCCGGAAGACAGAACAAAGCGGCACCTGTGGTGTGGGGATGCATCTGCCTTTGTACTTCAGCAGCAGCATCCTGGACATGTTGTTCCAGACGTGTCAAGGCTCTAGAAAACAGGATCTGAAACAACACATCAGCGGTGGGGGATCCTGGCGCCGTACCGGTACGCGTGAGGAAGAGATGCGTGGAACACTCGTCTTGGACTGTAAACCACGTCTCCTGCAACATTGAGGTGATGAGCCGTCGGACCGCAGGGTCAACTCCGCTATTGGCGAGTATTCCAGGGCCAGTTGCAGCCAGAGTGAAGGCCAGGCGCTCATCTTTGTCTTCAAAGAGCAGGTCTCCCAACTGTCTGAGTGCATCAGGAGAGTCTCCTGACTCACAGCCAGTCAACAGCTGTCGGGCAACAGCATAGAAGGCATTGCGAGCATCGACAAAGAGCAGTCCAGCCGTAACACCATTGGCTCTGGCCATGCGGGCAAACCCCCTGGCTGCCGCCATCGGAGCTTGCAGCGGGTTGCCCGGGCGAGACCCCCCTTGTCCGCGCGTGCGGACACGCTCAAGGCATTCTAAAAGCGGAGGCCGTAGCAGCTTGCATACCCCCTTCATAGAGGCCTCATGGAGAAGCACGCTTCGCCAACCCTCCTTGGCAGACAACGGCTTCCCTGGTTTGGGAATGGGCGCGGCCCGTCCTCCGCGCCACAGGGCAGGCGCCGCACCTTGCATCTGAACCTTAAGGAGCAGGGGACCATGTACCGAAGCAGCGCCAAGAGCATCGCCAACATAAGCTTCGCAAGGCAGGCCAGTCACCCCCGGAGCCCGCCCAGTTTGCAGGCCCGCATAGGCCTGAGCAAGCTGGGGAATTCCAAGAGCCTTGGAGGCTTCAAGCGATCCCTGAGGCGACGAAATGGGCACGGTTGAGAGGGACTCCAAGGGCGTGGCTTCCGCGCGCTCGGCTTTTGCAAAATGCATCCCCAGCGCGAGGGTAGAGTCAACTTCGCCGCGGGCTTGCTGACTCAAACAAGGCTTCAACGCTGGAGGTTTATAGCGTCTACCTTGGCGCATGGTTTGGCGAATGACTCGGTAGAGCTCTTCTGGGCCTCTCTTGCGCGCGGAGTTCAGGGTATCGCGGGCGGCCTGAGCAGCGTCGTCCTTGCTGTGGAGCGCAATCAAACGAGAAACAGCTCTGACTTGCAGCCCCAGGAAGCCTTGGTACAGGCGTGCGAAATGGCTGTCAGGTAATGGAAGCGCCGACCTGCGACCGGCCCCGCGCCATGCACCAAAGGCACGAGCCAAAAAGAGCCGGCAGCAGTAAGCACGGTGCGAAAACAACTGTCTCCTCAGCTGTCGCCGAACATGCACCAGAGTCCAGGTAGTAGCACGGATAACCGGGGATCGCGCTGCTGCGGGACCACAAGGGAACGCACGGCACAGACCGTCATGTAAGTGCTGGTTAATCACCTTCAAGTGCGTATCAACATCTACGTCCCAGCCAATGGCAGGCATGGAATCGTAAATGGCACGCAACTTTGCTCGACCAACAGGCGTAAGCATTGCCTTGGTATCCCAGCGCGGACGACGGCAAGGCAAGGCCCCAGCTTGATTCCAAGCGACAGAGACACTGACAGGTCTGTGATCATGCTGGCTGTGGCCTTGAAACCCTCTAAGGTCCCCCAGTGCACGCATACCTGCGGCTGTCGAGGCCGGGACAGCAACATAGTCCAAACATCTGGGTCGTCCCATGGGACCCAGCCAGCTTTCGACCTTCCGTCCGTCCGCTGTCATGTTGGGCGATGCAGACAATCCATGCTCTCGCATCAGTGCAGCAAACTCCCTTGCATTGGCGTTCAAAGCCTGTTCGGCATCTGGAGGCTGGCTGCTCCATTGGAAGTGTGCGTTGGCGTCCATCAGGAGGATCAAAGTATGCTGTGGAGGAACCCTACCAATCAGGACACTGAGCTGTTGCCACCATTCACGAATGGCTTCGGGTCCTGACTGTGCTGTCAAAGCATGTGCGACGATGAAAGCAAACTTCAGGTTTGCAGCCGAAGCCGTTGCTAGTAGATACCTCGGTGCTGATGAAACAATGGCAAAGCTGGAGGGGTTCCAAAAAACCGGATCCTTACCCGCAAATCCTACCGGACAATGGCGGGCCAGCCAGAGCTGACACCCCAACTGTCCCCCAGCAGAGGGGCCACTCAGAATATGAAAGTTGGCTGAGGAGGAGCGAGGCAAGGGGTCAGAACGGGTTTCTTGCAACCCAACTGCACACAAAGTCTCAGCAGAGAACTGAGAATCGAGGCTTTCCTGCTGCAGAACAGATGCACAGGTAAGGCAGTTGTATGTGGCAATGGTACAACGAACCTCCACCTCAACCTGCGACCCGTCCTGCCTGAAATCAGCACAATCAGCCAAGCACAAGCCCTTGTCAGGGGCCGCCACTGATGCCAAAACCCCAGTATCACTAGGCCGTGGGATGGATGGGCACATGGAACAAGCAGCCCAAAGCCAGGGCAGAACATTCTGCATCTGGGCATCGTGCAAGCAAGTGGGCGCCCTGGGAGAGGTGTCCAGTCTGGCTGCACGCTTTGCTAGAAAGTCCACTGCATCATTGAGGGGGTGTCCCGTGTGCGACGGGATGTGCAGGGTGGCCGGCGCACGACTCTGAAGACGGAGCAATTGCGAAAGTGCCAGGGCAGCGGAAGCAAGGTCAACTCCAGCTTTCGGACATGCATTGCCAAGAGCAACATCAACCGCCGCTTGATTGTCGTATCCTACCAGTGCAGGAACCTGCAGGCGGACAATCACTGCCAGAGCCACAACAACAGCCGCCAGTTCTGGTTCGAAGGAGGAGGACACGGGGACCCCAAGAGAGGCAGCTGAACCAGAGATGGGAAGCATTGTAGCGAAGCTGCCCGCCCAGCGCCAGGACCCCATTTGTCGAACTAAAAGACAGAGAGCAAAACCAGCTCTCGGATCTTGCCGCTGCGTTCCTGGGAAGTAAGCACCGTCCGTATAGATCTGTATCGCGTCAAAGGCCTCAGAGCCCATTTCTGGCAGCCCGTGAAGGAATTGTCCTACATGAGGTGGCACATCTGGCCCGGTGGGAAACTGGCGCTCAAAAAGACCCAGCCCATATTCCTCAAAGACTGCCTCGAACATCTCTGGGGTGACACCAAGACAGAGACTAGGTCCAGGGGCCGGTGGCGGGACTGCAACAGACTCAGGCACAGCCTCCGCCAACACCAGGACGTGTCGCCCAGGAGATTCCTCATTGACCTGGCGACGCACTGCGTCAGGGGAGCTCGTAAGTGTTGACGCCTCCGCCCGAGGAACGGGCAGAGAACGCCGTCCAAAAGGAGTGGGTACATTACGCAGTTGCAGAGCAGGCCTCATGTCCGTACCTGGACCTGCGGATGGCTCATCCTGCACAACGTCACACCGAGGACTGCGAATACCATTGCTTTTAGCTTGGTCACACATCCGGCGCAGCTTGCGCGCATCATTAGAGGCAGAAATGCTTGCAAGGGAGGTGCCGGATCCGGGCAGAGCAACGCGCGTCCTGCGAATGTACAGACCATTGCGGTGTGTGGGGAACGGCTCAGCAATGAAGCCCGGAGCCAAGTACACAGCCGTGCCAAGCTGGTGCTGCGTCGGCAACAGCGCCACGGGTATGAGATTATCTAGCCCCTGGCCAAGTGTGGACGCAACCAGTGCAGTCGATGTCCCCGCCTCAGGATCAGCCGTCACAAAGACAGACGTGTCACCGAGGAAAACGTCCGACTCATAAGCACGGAGCCCACTCGGCATTTCCGGGATAGAATCGAGCACCACCTGAACATGTTCTAACATCGGATTGGGGCCCGGTATATAAAGAAACACCGGCCCGTGATGCATGCTCATGACGGTAACCGGGTAAAGCCCCGGCCCCGCATGACCCATGAGGTGGATCCGAGCATTGATATGTCGCACAAGTTCATCACGCATGATGTCCACATTATCCCGAGTCTGTACCGGGGTCAGCTGCTGCGGCACTGACCTGGCATCGACCAGGGAAATTGGGAGGGTCAGAACCCGTAAGTGCGGCATCAGAAGCACGGCATGTCCGAAATGGAAACCCGGCACCGGTTTATTGGGCTTACTGAGAAACAAAATGTCTCCAGTTTCCAGTGACCGTCGCAGACATGGGGCCGCCACCCCGTTGACAGAGAGTGCCCAACCCTGATTTTGCAAAGCAAAGGGCATAACCTGCTCCGCGGTAGTACCTCTCGGCAAAGTAAGCATCTGGATGCCACCCTGCCCGCATCTGGCATCAAAGATGACATGCACATGCGTGCCCGTGCGCTCTGCCCAAATGATGGGCACCATCCACGTCGCGCTTTCAACTAGTGGCAAGGCACGAGTGCACTGCAAAAAGCCCATGCGAGGGCCATGTCCACGCTGCAGGACCTGAGCCAGAAGTGGAGCCAAGACATCAGCCAAGGAAGATCCACTAGGACTCAAAGGTCCATATTCAACAGAATGCGCAGTAAACACAACAAGCTGATTGTGGTGGGCCAGCAAATGCTCAGCCGTACGATCAACACCTTGCTGGGTAAACCGAACACCTGCCCACTGCATCGCCCAGGTGGTGGTAGTAGTGGTGGTGGATGCTGCACCCCCACTGGTTGAAGCTGCGCTGAAAGGACTCACAGGGCTATCCCCCTCACTGGCGAGCACACCGGCGGCTGAAGGATCACGCACCCAGGCCATAGGGAAGGCAGGCACGAAAAACTGGGCATCAACAATCGGCGGCCGCGTGTCGCCCGCGCGCCCGAGGGAGTCGACAAAGTGAACCGTATTCGGAATGTTGCGACGGCTCGTCGCACACTCAGCCCAGACCGCCTCATGCAGGACACGCTGTGACAAACCAGGACCAACGACGAGTGTGCATATCTGTGCCCCGGCTCCCCTCAAATCGAAAGGGACAGCAAGGGATTCCAACGGCCATCCAAGCTCAGTAGCAGCAACCTGCAACAGTGGCAAACGGGGCAACGGGCTGTGCAGGATCTGGATACACCTCAACATGGGTACAACCGACATCACATCAAGCACAAGATCCGTGAAGGTCCATCCGCCACGAAGGGCGCGAACATGCATGTTGCCGGCTCTTTCGAAGAGAGTATAGTGTCCCTGGGTGGCTCCAAGCTCCTGCAACAGATACCTGAGACCCTGAACAGACCCCAACGGCAAGGTACGTTCAGCCGGCCCCAGAAGGTCAACAGGTAGAATGGCAACCTCGTCCGGCATAAGTGCCTGCCCATGCAATGCAACAGGCTGCACGGCAACGGCGGTGGTAGTGCTGGTGGTGCCGCGAGCATCTGCTCGCAAAACAGGTGGCCGTGGAACCCGCAACACCGCTCCAGGTCCTCCAAGATAATCGACATGGATTTGGTCCCGGTGATCCGGGTCCTGTGCCCGAAGCTCAATCCATTCAGGAGACAAGGCAGCAAAGTCAATGTGCTGGACCCGGCGTCCCTCCTCATCGACAAAGAAACAAAGACCCTCATGCCAAGCCTGCTCAAGCCTGCCTGCTGGGTCCACACCTTTGTTTCTGAGCTGGCTCCAGAGCTGATGCAGGGAGCCAGGACCCACTTCGACAGTGTGAAGAAGGCCACCCAAAGCCCTCAGGTCCACAGGAAGAGCCCGTGCATCGGGCGAGGCATCCTGCCCAGTGAGGGTAAACTGTGGCACAGGAAGATCCGGGATGGGATGCACAATGTACCACACCATCCTGACCCGATAAGGCACTGATCGAATCGCCGCCGTGACATAATCCAACAACGACCAATCTCGGTTGGCCGCTCGGCTCATAAGATCGAGTCGACAGTCGAAAACAGTAAAACGATCTTGCTCTGCCCCCTCGGGAAAATGCTGAGCCAGCCACCTGGCTTCAAAAGGCGACATGTGCAACAAAGGGCCCTGCACCCAACCCGGACGTAGCGGCACATGAGAGGCAATCATGGCTTGCAAATCACTAATCATGCCTGGCGCTGCTCTTTTATGATGAGGGGCAGGATACGCCGGACAAACTGTCTGACCAACCCGCACCTTGGTACTGGCCTCAACGGCAGTCGCTTTGTCACATAGAATGCTTGCGGTGCCCATCCACGGTGACGGCACACGCTGCGTGCTGGCGACAAGCGGGGGCCTGACCTCTGAAGCATATCTCTGCTGACCTGCCTGTACCTGGGCAAACACCTCAACTGCAGGACCCTTGTCACGGAGAATGCTCGCGGTGCACGTCCATGGTGACGGCACACGCTGCTGGCCCTTAGCATGGGAAAGCCTAGCGCCTGGGACAAACCTCTGCACCTGAACCCGAAGGTCAAAAGTAACTGTCCGAGGAACTGGCTTCTGTGGCACAACGTTTGTACACGTGTCTGTACAAGGTACCTCACTCTGTACAGAACCTTGAAGACTCTCACAAGCAAGAGAATCCACCCTTTCAGAATCGCCTGTCAAAACCGATCCTCCCATGGCGTCGGCTCTAGCGGCAGTCCAGCTGTCCATGTGACGTACCGCGAACTGGTACATGGGAGGAATCGTACATTGACCCGCGGTCTGAGCCGGGCGATTCTCCGAATAGCGGCAGCAAGCGTAGTCCTTGAAAGAAAAGCGCAAGGGAGTGAAATCACGTTCCCTCGGATCAAGGCGAAGAGTTGTAGAAAACCCATAGTCTGCCAACTCTGCCTCATATGTTGCACGCAGGCCCAAAACACGGGCCATCCACGGTGGCACGTAGTCTTCCTCCTGTACCACAGTATGCCGACTGTGGCCAGGCACGTAGATAGGCCTCGTGAGTCCCGTGAGGCTCGTCACGAGGCCTTGCCAGGGGGCGAGCCAGATGGCGGTCCAGCCGGCTCTCCAGGCTTTTCGCCCGACTTGCTGCTTTCGGCTTCTTTCGAAGTCCGGCGCCTTCGTGGAGAGCGCTCCCGCTCGTCCCTTGTGGCATATATGTTTGCTTGCTCCAGCGCGGCCTGTCTGGCAGCCTGCAACGTCTGTGTGATCTGTGCCTCGCTGGCCGAGATCTGCTCTTGCAAATCCTTCCTCTGTTTTGCCCGTTGGAGCTCCTCGTCCACGATCAATTCTGACGTCTCCATGTCGTCCTCTGAGCTGCTGCCCACATTCTGCACGTCCTCCAGACCCTCTGTGGTCATCTTGGCGAGGTCCTTGGTGACCTCGTGCAACTGGCCCATCCACTGCTGTTCGGCCTCGTCGAATTGCTGCAGGGCTGTCTGCTTCTCCTGCAACTGCTTCTCCCACATACTGCAAAGCGCGCCCGTATACGCACTCCACTGTCCCAAAAAGTCCCTCCGAGCTGATCTGACTTGCTCCAGTTCCAGTCTCGCGGTACTCTGGGTAGTGACGAGCTTGTGCATCGCCTTCTTGTTGTTGCGGAACCCTTCGGAGGCTTGAGCATCCAAAAGTTCCCTGCGGGCCGGTGGTAGCTCCTCCCTTGACTGCGCCATTGCACCAAGCACGGTTTGTAGCAGTGTGGCTTCCGGGCTCGCACTGCCTGTTGTCCCAGCTGGTACGTTCGGCTGGCTGAT
The DNA here is from genome assembly GCA_905231915.1 of Symbiodinium necroappetens. Lineage (NCBI taxonomy): Eukaryota > Dinophyceae > Suessiales > Symbiodiniaceae > Symbiodinium > Symbiodinium necroappetens. The sequence continues at coordinate 15,682 of CAJNJA010090696.1, forward strand.
CACTGCTGGCACTGGCGCTGTCGGCAAGGCTGCAACTGTAGGGGCCGCCACCACACCGGCACCCTTGCCCTTGTTGGCCGCGGGCTGAGGAGCACCCTTTCCGGTCTCCTGCTGCTGGCCTTTGTTCGGTCGTCGCCGCGGCGACCAATCCCCTTTGCCCTGGGGTCGTCGTCGAGGGGACTTGCCCTTCGGGCCAGGCTGTTGCTTGCCGCCTTTGCCCTCTTCCCAAGAAGGCCTGCCGCGAGGCGAGTCCTGACCAGGCCATCTGTTCGGCCCCCATTGCTTCCATGGCGTAGCCGCTGGGGCTGCTGACGCATACGTGCAGCCCTGTCCACATTGTCCACAAAAGTTTGCAGACGCCTTGACTTTGATATTGCATTGTGCGCACACCCATGGCTCTCTTTGCGCCATCTCGACCACCAACAGGCGTCTTCTCGCCTGTGAGACCAAGACACTGTTGCTGTGGTGCTGCGCCAGCTCCTGAATCGCCTGCTGCACTGCGCTGAGCGGAGCCGGAGTCCCACTGAGCCAGGTTCGCAGCAGGGTTCTGCCCAGCGTACGTCGACGACGAGCTCGCCGATGCCACCCGGGCTCGCCACCCGTTCTGCGACGTCTGTCGCTTTCCAGAAAGCGCGCCAAAGTCGCCCGGGAGAAAACAGCTCAGGACCACAAAGTACAGGTAACCCAAGCGCATATAATATGGCCCAAAAAGGGGATCCCAGCGGATCAACACAGAAATCCAGCCACACAGTGGGGATAAATGCAAAGGACCTCCTAGAAGGTACAGTCCAAAGCAGAAAAGAAACCCAAGAAGGGACCACCAAAACCAGCCAATAAATGGGGCGGCGGCCCTTCCAGGATGAGATGTCGGCAGTGCACGATGCCCCCTGCCTCGAGGTGGAACGTCTCCGCGTTCACACTGGGTCTGCCAGGCAGCGAGCGGACTCCTAAAAGGAGAAACTACACTCACCGTCCTGGGCCAGACGCCTGGGCTTGGGGGTTAGGGTTAGGGTTAGGGTTCAGGGCTTAGTGATACGGCATAAGGGCTGCAAGGCAGCATCCTACAGCAGCATGGTGTGAAGACGTCGTCTGAGGCAGCTACCCCAGCCTACATCTACAGCCAGTCATCCAAGCACTGCACACTTGCGTTTGATCTCTTCGGGTTTAGGGTTGAGGGTCTAAGCCATATCTTGCCGCTGCATGTCTTGTCTGACGGTAGGCTCCGGAAGTCTCTCCACCTTGCAAACTCAAGTGTGGCGACGCCTATCTCACAACACAAAGCCCGACTTCCTTGTGCCAAGCATACTCCGAAAGAGCCGAGCCTCTATGATGTTTTATGATAGTTATGGGGTTTAGGGTTTGGTGACTAATCTCAAAGCCAGGGTTCAACTAGGTGAAGCCAAGCTGCTCAAAACGGGCGGTGGCTGTTCGGACGGCCGCGAGGCTTGGGGATAACCTTCCAGCCACAGAAGCATGTGGGTAGTTTTCTAAATTAGGGTCCCTTTTGGGGTCCTTTTCATAAGAGTGCCGTACTAGATTGGGGACAGAAAAGGGGACCCTAATTTAGGGAACTACCCAATGTTGCTCTCTATGTTTGGGTTGGAGGGTTTCGGCGTTTCGGGTGTCTACACGAAGGCTGCAAGGCTCCTATCTATGTCTTGGGCTACTGTCCCTGCGATAGCTGGGATTCAAAGGTCTTGTGCTGCAAAGGAGCTCCGAACCTCTAAACCCTAAACTCCTAAGCCAAGTAACTCTAAGGGTTTAGGGTTTAGGGTTTTTTTAAATGCCCCCTATACCCTGACCCTATAAGCCCCTAAACTCCTAACCCTAGACCCGTCTGACTCGCTGGGAACCGTTAGGTTCAGCACCTGGAACCCCCGAGGGCGTCCAAAGCTCTCTTTGCTAGGTTTAGGGGTTTAGGGTTTTAGGGGGTTCAGGGGCTTAGGGGTTTAGGGTTTAGGGGGTTCAGGGGCTTAGGGGCTTAGGGGGTTTAGCGTTTAAGTGGATCAAGTGTCCCAGCCGCAGCTCGTGAATCTCACGATGAGTAGCTCTAAGTCCTGAGCCGAGCCCTAAGCCTTAAACCGGGAAAGCAACCGCATACCGAGACCTACATCCTGACACCTTCGACCTGACAGCTCTCATGCAACCCTGTTGGCACCCTTCGAACAAAAGAGTATGTATAAACCTTTATGCTTTCTTCATCTCTGGCAAAACCCTGATTGCAGGCAGTTCTGAAATAGCCCTGAGGACACATTCAGCAAATCCTGGTTAAAAGCCCTTTCGAACATCCCTGAGCCTTTTGATTAGCTTAGAACCTGTACGACTCCAGTTTGACAACCTAAACCCTACCTTAACCCCAAATACCTTGTTTAGGATCTACAAAAAGAAATCATAAATAAGGAGCCCTAAAAGGGTAGGTTCTTTAGGGTCCAGGTAACCCTAAACCCTAAGCCCCAAGCCCTGCCTGGGCCCGAGGAAGCTCCGGTGGTTGGCGCGCCTGCCCCCCCCCCCCGGCGCAAGGAGCTTAGGGTTTAGGCTTCCGGGCTTCAGGGCTTCGGGTTTCGGTGATTTGAAAAAGTCTATGTGGTTTTATGAAAGTTTTTTGGTGTGTTATTTGCCATTGAATAAGGCTCAATGATTTAGGGATCCGTTTCTTGCAGGTTTCAGCGCTGCATCATGAGAATATGGGCTAAAGGTCCCTAAACCCTAAACCGTAAAACCTAAACCCCGAAACCGTAACCTTAAAACCCTGAAGCTTAAAGCCCTAAACCCTAAAACACTAAAGCCCTAAAGCCCTAACCCTAAAACCTAAACAGGTTATTAAAGGGAGAACCGGAGACACACTTGCGGGACCCGGGACTCTAAACCCTCAGCTGCGGTATGAGAACTCGAACTGCGCCTAAAACCCTAAACCCTAACCCGGCCAGCCTTGACCTTCGTGATGCGGGGCAGAGCCTGGAAAGTGCTGTGATCGTCTGCTCTTCTTCGTGGTGTAGGGTTTCGGTGTCGAGGTTTAGGGGTTTAGGGCTTTAGGATTTTAAGGTTAGAGTTTAGGGGTTTAGGCGTTTAGG
>CAJNJA010090696.1:19175-48067 GCA_905231915.1 Symbiodinium necroappetens
CTAAACCCCAAACCCTTAAAGCCTTAGACTTTGGGGGATCTCGGATCGCGTGGGAGCCCAGGATCTTAGGAGTTTAAGGACACAAGATCATGCAGGGAACGCTGGAGGGGCTGACAACCCCCAACCGATCAAGCAGAAATCCCCCAGGTTCCGGAAAGGACATAGGCTTCTATACTGCATGTGGGTAGTTCTCTAAATTAAGGCCCTCTTTTGGGTAATTTGGAGAACTACCTGTATGTTTCTTCTTCGTGCTACTTTTTTCAGAACCTAGGGAGTCGAGATCCTGCTCGGCCAAGGTCGCCCTTTCTGTGCTGACTACCACAGCATGAGACGCTGAAAGAGTAACACAGCTCCTCTGAATCCTACGTCTCTGGGGAGTTTCTTGACTACCGTAACCCCAAACCCTAAACCCTATATAACCCTATAACTCTATAACTCTAAACCCTATAACCCTAAACCCTATAACCCTAAACCTGAATCTGACTCAGCGTCTTCTCCCCCTGCCTCCTGATCACTCGGTGATGGCTTGCTCCTGGGCTCCGTGACCCTGAGCCCTAATTAGGGTTTAGGGTTTAGGGTTTAGGCTCCGTGACCCTGAGCCCTAAACCTAAGGGTGTTGGGAGCCGCACAATGTGGCACTGGCTCGACTCAAGCATGCACCAAATCGGGCGCGCCGTGGAGGGGACTTGAGGGTGTGGGTTTGATCGGTCTAAGAAATGGTGGAGAAACACAACTTGGATGTGTTAGAGACTCTCCACTCGGCCCCACACATCCCGAACGTTTCTTAGGTTTCGGACCTCCCAACCGGATCCCTCACAATGAGTGGCTTACTCTGGCTGCGAAACCGGTTCTGGAGGCATAACCCTGCCACCCAAGCCCTCAACCAACAAACCCTAAACCCTAAACCGTGAGCCCCCGCAAGCCAGCCGTCAGCAGTCCCCAGTGCACCTCTGAGCTCGAATTTGAACCCCGATGCTTTCAGCTTTAAGACCGCCACACCCCATACTTGCAAACCCTGAACCCTACAGGGTTTAGGGCAAAGTTTAGGGTTTTCGCTTGAACCAGTTGAAGCCTTTAGAACCGGAGCCCGACATCTGGTAGACAAGCGACGGCTCATGCAGGAGACGGTCCACCTGCCATGGCAAAAGAGCGGCCCTCATGCTTCAGCTTCGGCTTTCTGAGAGGCGTGGGGTTGAGGGTTTAAGGTCCCTGCCTGGCGCCCCTGCCCCTTGCAAGACTCTGACAACATCTCTTAAGCTACAGAACCATGGTCTAATGTTCTTTTGTTTAGGGTTTACCCTAAGCCTAAACCTTGGGCGCTGCTAACCAAAACCGACGCTGACAGAGTGTGGCCTCGGCAAGCGCTTCCTTCATCATGTGCTCCAACTTCGCAGTGCGAGCCTGGCCGAGACGCTTTTCTTTAATAATCATAATAGTAATAAGAAGAGTAATAACAATAACAATAATAATAATAACAATGATAATAACAATAAAAGAAATAAAATAATAATCAAATAATAACAAAGACAATAATAACAATAAAAATAATCATACTTTTTAATAGTAACATTAATAATGCTACCAATAATAATCATAACAACAATCATAATAACAATCATATTAAGGGCAGTAGTAATAAGCATGAATAGTAAGATAACCTATACTTTTTGGTTGAGGTTTTGTACTGAGAAAACGACAACAAAGCCACGAATACACACCATGGCGACATTGGAGAGAACGGCGAAGAAGAAGAGAGCATAAGAAAACGGTGGTATTGATGGCGTGGCTTAACAGTTGATACTGGCTGTGCGAATGTCGACCAGCAGCCGCAGCACGAGAAACCCGTTTCACTCTTTGTATTGATATTGCATCACACAATCCGAAGAGACAGTAAAGTTGTGTCACAGCCTTAGATGTGTGTTGGTGTGTATGGTTTCACACCTATATGCACTTCGGTATGTGTTTGAGCTATGTTATATGAATGTACTTTCTGATGTAGATTCCTGATGCAGACAATAACGGGCCTGCAGCGCGTGCAAAGACGGCACGGGCTGGCCTCGTGGATGTTGACATGGCTTCGGATGTTCAGTGCTCCCTCTTATAGGTCGTAGAATAACAACAATAATAACCAGCATTACTATAATTATGATGACGGTAATTGTTGCTCTTGTTATATTGCCATTCTAATTACAACAATTACTGTTATGAATACTACTACCATTATTTTACTATTCTGATGATGATGATGATGATGGAGACTTTTCTGTAACTATCCTCATTATAATATTTGATAGGGGAAGCTTCAGGTTTGTGGGTTCAGGCTTCGGGCCTCAGGACATATGGACATCATCCTGTTTTTCAAGGGTCCTAACATTCTAGGGCTTGGGGTTTAGGTCTCCGGATCCGAGCTTCTTGCCTCAGGGTCTTCGGTGTAAAGGCTTTTGGGCTTTTTGGTTTGGGAGCTGCCGGCAGTATACAACTTCCCGCGATTTTAAATCCACGCCGCCAGCAGACCGAGCAAAGTGTCCCAAGCCTCGAGAAAAGCTTGTTCCAAAAGGGCCCAAGTAATAGTAAAGTATATACTTAGCCCAAATATCTTGTAGGTACCCATTATATTGGTACCTGGATTCACAAACTCTGCAGGCGTCAGAGTTCAGAAGCCTCTGTTGTTCTTTTTGGCGGAATGCTTCCCCACACCGGCTCTTGAAGCCGCGTGAGACGCTCGAGCGCTCTGATATTCTGGGCTACCCCAAAACACACAAGAAAGCAGCACCAGTACCCGACCCGAAAGTGACCCCATAACATTCTGCAGACAGAACTCGCAATGACACATCCTTCAGTTCAAGAGACGAAGCAGTGGCCACGAAAGCCTCTCGTACCGGGGCAAGCACGATCAATCGTGGAGCCTGTGCCAGCCGTTCCCGAAGCATCACCTCAAGATCGACTGGTAAGGTTGCAAACCCTCAAACCGAACAACAAAACGCGAAACCCCACCAACACCCAAGCCAACCCACACAATCCCTTAAATGTACCAGAACACCAGATGCCTATATATATATATAGTCGGCTGCTATCCGGAGGTAGGGGTATATATGGCAGTAGGTATTCAAGGTGTACAGGAGTATCGGTTAAATGTCAAATCTCAGAACCTAGAAACCCTACACGAATACCTTAAACCCCTAAACGCTGAACCCAAACCCTACTTACCCAAATACCCTAACCCCCCCCCAGCTAGAAACTCTCCGGCCCTGACAGCCTTACGTGGTATGAGTCGAAATCCTACACCCTCAACCGTAAATTCAATTTCAGAATCGAGCATAATTACGGGCCATAAAGGGTTTGGGATCGAACGACGGGAAGCCCCGCGTATTGCCGTAGACCCCACGTGCGGGCTGACCCGCACAACAGCCATAACACCGCGGTCCCCGGCTTGGCATCGACGCCTTCGAGCTCTTCTCCTTGGGGTCTCGGATCTGGAAGGTCAGATCGAACGGCCACAGGCCTCCTCTTTCAGCTTTCAACAGGCTGGTTCACCACCACTCTCGCCCGGCTAACAAAGAGCTTGCCAGGCTTTCCAAGGGAGGTGGTCGGGAAAAATGGGGACAAAACGACAGTTGGCGAAATGCAACTGGCTCTGGAGCTACCAACTGGCAGCTCTGGCGTGGGGCTTAAGGGCCTTCCCCAAGGCGGCACCGAAGACCCAACAGGGCCCCCCTGCACGACTGTAAGTCTACGTTGTGGCAGAGCCAAGACGCCAAGCGGATACCTGATCGGAGGCATCCTCCATGGAGGTAGTTGCAGGAGGAGACATGCGGGCCATCCAACGTGCCCTCGCTATATACTTCCAAGACGTCAGATGCCCGTGTCCGACGCTTGCGAGAAGACTTGACCACCCGAAGGCACAATGGGCGCAGTACGAGAAGGAGATCTACAAAAACTTTGCGCGGAGCAGAAGCATTTCGATGCCGATATCAAAATCTTAAGAGACTCGAAGGAGAAGCGCAGGCAGCAACAGATGCTGGACAAGAAGCAGGGAGGGAGGTCCAGCACCTCACCGTGAATGGCCTGCCAGCCGAAGACATGGAAGAGGACGGTGCTGCCGCAGCCTGGCAGCGACTTAGTCGGCGCCACAGCCGACTCCTCAACCGCCGACGAGATTGTTTTGTCATATCGACTGTGGGTCTTCCTGGATGGCTGGATTGTCCGAACACAATCCGTGCGTCGGAAGGCCCCTTTCCTCCGGGATTTGATTCCTCTGGCACTTCGCCTCTGGCTCTTCGGTGTTCCCACTTGCCTCCTCTTCACTGATCGCCCCAACGCCTTGCCACAACCTATCCAGTCGCTGTGTTGTCTTAAGGGCGCCAAGACACGGTCTGCGATTGGACTTCGGACCTCAGGGTTAGATTGGGATGCCGACCTGTTTCACCGTTTTCTTATTTGCTTGTGAGTCTGCAACACGTGGGACGCAACCGAACAAGGATACTACACCCCAAATGAGCGAAAAATGAGCGAACGGGCCATAATTAGGGTTGGCCTAAACTCCAAATCTCACCTCAAGGACGTGAAACCCAAAGCCCTTTCACCTTTCGGGTTTGAGGGTGTGCAGGCTTGGCATATTACATATACCATAAGGTCCCCATGAAGCTGAACCCAAAACCCCAGCCCTACGTTCAAGCTCCAAGTTTGGTGGTTTCGGGTCTCCCCTAAACCCCAAAGCCTACGGGCCTCTAGTCTCGAAAGATCCGAGAAAAGCGATCCCTGGGATCATAATATACCGTTTATAGGGTTTAGGGTATTGAGAAGAATGGTTTTGGGGGTATGGTATCCTGTAGTTACAGTGAAGATCTCCCCATCGGGTTCGGGTTTAGCATATTGAGCAGAATGGGTTGTCGGGGTATGGTATCCTGACAAAAATACTCCAAAACACTCTTCTGATCATGCTGAGCTCTGGCACTGCTGGTAAACAGGTGGAAGTCCTCGCGTTTTCGTGTGGATTCCGTTTTGTGGCTTGCAAGTTAAGCTCTGAAGATGGTTTAGTAAGTGTTTAGGAAAGTTAGGGTTTATATGGATTACAGGCCGTCGGACCTGGGCAGAGGCCTGAGCCTAACATGAAGACTTCGGGTTGAGGGTCCAGGGTCGATAACTACTCAGAGCCTGAACCATAGACCCTACTGTTGATGATATAAATAAATGCATTACTATAAGCACACTAACCTATGGGAATTATGGTGCATTCCTTAGAAAGGGCAATGCAGGAATTAGATCATCAACCGTAGCTGTGATTGCGACCAACTAGGTTTTTGGATTAGGGGTTTAGGAGTTTAGCTTTCGAGAGTTTCAAGCCGAGTGAAGTCTTTTGCGACCCTGAGTGAAACACATCTCCGGATGTCGGAACAGGGAAGGATGAAATCCGAACTCCCACGGCTATAAAGCCCAAAAGCTGTAGGCTTGAAGCCGCAGGCGCTGGATCCCAGACCTTTAGGCCCTCGACCCTAACGCTAAATTTAGACCCCGAACCCCGAAACCGTCCAGGAACCTAACCCACCATGCCCAGTCCTTGTTCACGCCTGAGTTGTGCTGAGGGGAAGTCGGCGAGGCGTGCCTGCGTTTGGCCTGAGGCAGACCAACCCTAAAGCCAAAACAGTAGCATGAGCGGTGGGTTCGGGAATATTTCTGTCCATAGGAACAGATCTACTCGACATATGTCTCATCATGTAATTGGAAAGCAGCGTGTGAGCTATTTTGCACATTTTGGACTTTGCGTGTCAGTTGTCTCATTTGCATGGCGAATTACCGACGTAGGAGACCACTTGCATGCAACCTTGTCGCATGTTCAGCTGTTTTGGAAGTCTCAAGGTTTGTAATCGACCGCCTCGACAACCCAGGCGATGCACTAGTTCCCGCCGGTTGTGTCATGGTTTTTCCATAGGAAAACCATGACCCAACCAGGTGGGTTATGGTTTTGCCATGCCCAACCCATAAACCAACCAGGTGGATCATGGGTTTTTCCATAGGAGACCCATAACCCAACCAGTTGGGTCATTTTTCCATAGGAAACCCACAAGCCATGCAGGTGGTTTTGGGGTTCTTGCCATAGGCCATAACCCAACTTGGTGGGTTATGAGCTATGGGTTTTTTCATATAAACCGCTTACTCAACCTTTTGGGTTTTTTCCATAAGGAACCGATAACCAAACCAGGTGGGCTGTCGGTTTTCCATAGGAAACTTAAAACACCAACCAGCTAAGCAAAGGGGCTTTCCCTAAACAAAAACCCATAACCTAACTTTTCCATAGGAAACCCATAACCATCCAGGTGGGTTATGGGTGTTTCCATAGGAAGCCCATAACCCAACCATGTGGATTATGGTTTTTCCATCGGAAATTTGTTTACATAGGAAACCCATAGCCCAACCAAGCGGGTTATGATACGGCGATGATGGCGACGATGGTGACGATCCAGACTCAGATCAGGCCTACCGCAAGCACCCCCCTCAACTACGAGTACTAATTAATGCTAAGTAGTACGTAGTAACAATGCTCGTGCTACCACTACTACCACTACTAAGACTACTGCCATCTACTACCATACCTACCTCTACTACTGCTGCTACTTCTGCTGCTGTGACTGATAGTACTACTGCTGCAACCACTACTACTACTACTACTACTACTACTGCAATTCCTGATGGTGCGCCACCAGCACTAGCACCAGCACCACCACCACCAACAGCGTCACCAGCTACTACTACTGCTACCTCTGCTACTACTGCTACTGCTGCCGCTGCCGCTGCCGCTGCCGCTGCCGCTGCGGCGACTGCTGCTGCTGCTGCTGCTGCTGCCGCTACTCCTACTGCTACTGCTACGACGTTGCTATTGCTACTGCTGTTGCGAACGACGACGGCAGCTACTAACGTGATATTCTCCTATTGTCGTGACTTCTGCCAGACCGGGCCAGTACTCGTATTGCTTGTAGTACTGCCTGCTACTGCTGCTGCTCCACTGCCACTCCACATGCAGCTGCTGCCGCTGCTGCGCTATGTACCACTCGGAAGCCCAACAGACACAGGGGCCCCTGAGAGTGAGGCGTAAACCCTACCATAAAGCAAAGACGCTTGGCGTTCGCCGTGCTCTCGGAGGTGATCCAATACGACATCCTGCGCATCGCTACTGTAGCTCAGAATCGCCCAGCATTGCCAACAGAAATAGGGGGTACAAGTGTACATGGGGTCCTTAAGACTCCGGATTAAGGTTAGGGCGTTCTCAATTTTGGGAGTCGATCATATCTCAACCTCGGAGCGGCCGAATGCATATCAACATAACCAGCCTTCAACTAGCATAGGCATGGTATCGAAACAAAAAGCAGCACAACATGAGATGGTCCCTGCCCAGCTTTTCTACACCAACCCCCAACGCCGAGAGCACCAAGGCAGTGACTACTCTGTTGGTGGTGATGAATAACACGGCTAATGCTGTCGCAACTTCGGTGCATGAAGCATCATGCAGCCATCAAGAGAATTACGCTGAATCCTACTCTCCGTCCCATTGCTGCCACGATCCCCACTAAACCCACCCTACACTGTAAACCCGAGCCTGCCTCAAACCCGAAGCTTTGAGCTCAGACGTTTCTACAGCTAGGGGAAAGCCACGAAGCAGCCTGGGCCATTGTCAGCTGGCTCGAAATGTGCCGACGCCTCGACAGCGTTGGTCCCAATCGGGCTGTGGCTCAGGTCTCATATCCCAACGTATATGATTTGAATTAGGGCCTCAGGGTTCGAGGTTGAGGGTGTGTGTGCGTGTGTGTGTGTGTGCGCGTGTGTGGATGCTTTGTCCGAGACTACGTTGTACTTGTGCAAAAGTTGAACAGGCTTCGTCTCAGGCAGCCAGTGTGCGAATAGTCATCATAATCCGCGAAGTCAGCCCATCATATGGTCAAGGCCAACCCACATATCCTTGATGCCGGGAGGGTGTGGAAGTTCGACAGCGTTCGGGGCCGCACGTGATGCCGCGGAAGCTAGTTTCAATGAGGGTTTAGGATTTAGGTGAAAGGGTCTAGGGTTCAGGGTTTTGGGCAGGGTTGATGTGTTTTCTATTCGCTGCCAGATCCGGGACGCATCGAGAAGGTTCCAATTCATCTGTTCATTGGGGCTGCCGCTGGTCTAAGCCGCTCGGCTGGACTTTGGCAGTCCAAGGGGCCATTGAAGGTGGAGGTATTGCAACAGGCGCACGCTGTTTGTGCATTTCTTGGCAGCCCCTCTTCAAGCTTAGATCATATAAACCCAAAGCCCTAAACCATGTCACCGAAACTTGAAGACACGACTGAAGGACTGATGGACTCCGTGCTGCAGCTTTCGCGGAAAATATCCTTGCAGGGTTCAGGGCTGAGAGTTTTTCTGCTTATAGGGTTTAGGGTTCTGCTGTTCTGCATTGCATCCGGACCCTGAAGTGAGCATGGAAACTGCGCCAATTTGAGTGTCAATACCAGCAGCTGACCGCGAAGATTTGCTGTTCTTTAATTATTAATATATGTAGGGGTCTTGAAAATTAGAATGGAGTTTTGGGGTATATTATACTATAACGATAAATGGGGACCCCCAAAATAGTATAGGTAACTATTTAGGCTTCTATATATTTTATAGCCTTCAGGCAGTACTGTCAGACTGGTTACATCCCATCAAGTTGGTCCTCTCTCTGCATATAAGGGAGCGCAAGCAATCCCTCCCAGCTTCAAAGGCACAGCGCCAAAACCTAAACCCTGAATCCCTACACACAAGCCCTACACCCTCAAAGTCCCAAAACCTAAACCCTCAAATGCTAGGCGCAGAACAGGTCGACCATATCACGGATGGTGCATTCATTGGTCTGGCGCAGCTTAAGAATGACCTGCCACACGCTTCTGGGAAACTGGGTTCTTGCTAAGAGATCCAATTAAACTTACCATATATAATAAGGAAACCATATTCTTTATTATACATCCCTATGCAATCATTAAGTTACCAGATTAAAGAAACCATATTCTTTACTATAGACTATAGATCTCTATTATGGTATTATAAATTAAACCTTTAGCAAGAACCCAGGGGAAAGGGCCTCCAAAACCTTCCAAACCCGAAACCCAGGACTCTAATCTGGGTTAAAGGATTTTATGTAAGCTACCATATAGGGGATCTTTAGTAAGTAACGCGGTCTCTTTACTATGGTAAGAAATAAATCCCTAAACCCTAAACCCCTAAAAAGACGCCAGTAATGCAGGTGAAGAGCCGCTGAAAGGCTTTAGGGCGAAGGGGGTCCGGCGCTGAGCGTATTGTAGGAGCTGTTGCAGGGGGCTCACGGGTTCTAGGAATTGGGGTTGAGGCTTTGAGTGTGTAGGGTTTAGGGCTTCAGGTTTGGGGTATAGGGTTTAGTTAGGGTTTGGGGCTTCAGGGTTTAGGGTTGAGGGTTTAGGGTTGAGGGTTTAGGGCTTGAGGGTTTAGGCTTAGGCTGAACAATTGCAAGAGATTCTTGCTCATTTGGGGGGTCCTGCCTGCAACCAAACCGTACCTCAAAACCCTATTCCAATTATGAAGGCCCCTGTCTTGCCCCTTTAGTTCCAACTCTAAACCAGCAGAGTACAAGTTTAGGCGTTCCGTTGCGAAGGACATCGCAAGATGGAGGCTCCGACAAGAAGGTGGGTTCCTTTGTGCAGACCATACGCAAGAGGAGCTCAGGGAGACCACCCAATCTTTCCCCAAACCAGAGCAAGACTCTGAGGGTTCAGGGTTGCTTCTTATTTTTGTCCCCTAAGAGCTTCCAGCTTGAAAATTCCGGAGATGTCGGTTGCTTCGCGGCTCGCTTGAGGGGGGAAAGGATTCTGAAGCAGGCCCGTTCTCAAACTACTCTGAGGTCTTGAGAGGATCCCCCAACCAAGTCTTCGATCGGCTCGTGAACGTCGTGAACCCTAAACCCTAAACCCACACATGCCAAGAATAGACGACTAAGACTATGACTAAGACTAATACGATGAACAATGATAGGCCCAGCAGCCTCAACTCCAAACCCACAGAACCGGCCTAAACCCTAAACCCTAAACCCTAAACCCTCGGCCTCCATGAAATTGCTGAAGTTCAGGGCATCTTCTGAGTTGTCCTGCACGCACTGGCGAGCAGCTTTTGGGAGTGAGTGAGCCAGAAGAATCTACTGGACGGCTTCTATGGGGGGAATTCGGGTTCAGGGTTTAGTGTTACGATAGTAGTGGCAGAGAGCCATAACAGCAAAGAGCTACGAGTGTGCCTACTACTGCATCTACGAATGTGCAAAATGTGCAACACGACACATAATTACAGAATCTCACTCATAGCAATACCAGGAATACTCTGGCATACTCAGAAATTCCCAAAGAGAACCAAACAGCGAGCACAATGCACCAAACAAGGTATCAACGCGGCACCGGACCGGCCAGCGAACGAAGCAAAAGCAACAAACTGCACCCAAGGGTCCAAGTACAAGTATTGTATATACGTTTAGGGTTTAGGGCTGTTGGGACCCAAATATCTACTATGCACGTATGATATTGGTACTTAGGCCCTTTGGGCTTCATGATATTCTGGGTGATGTACTCGTGCATGAATACATCCTTGGAAGATGTACGAGGCATCCCAGTGGGTAGAAGTAGCGGATTTTTTCAGTAGCAGCAAAGAGAACGCAGCAGCAGCAGCAGCAGCAGCAGCAGTGGTGGCAATGTTCCTCGTGACAAGACAAAAACCCAGAAAGCATGAAGCAGACTTGGCTATTCACTGAAGGCGGAGCTGGGCCCAGCGGGACATCTGCGCCACGCCTTAGATAGAGTCCCGCGTATCATCACGGATTTCCCGCTGCCCAAGGCGGCAGTGCGCTGCAACCAGCTTCCATCCGAAACTCTAAATCCGAAACCCGCAAATGGCAAAAGAAACTAAACCCCCCAATGGAGGCATCAAGAGGCTGGGGGATGCTAAGCAAAGATGGAGATCCTAAGCAAAACAAGGCTTTCAGAAATCCCATATCACCGGAACCCATGTGCACCAAATTAAAAGCGCCAAAGCCCCGGATTGTTCGCCTCCCCACCGAAGATGTATTCGGTAAAGTCCACGATGGATACAGGATCGATGCCCACCTGCATTTGGGCAGTTCTCTAACACAGGGTCCCTTGCAAGATCCGCTTTATAAGGGTTCCGTACTATATTGGGGACCCAAAAGAGATCATAATTTAGAGAGCTGCCCACTTGGAGTTCTAGTGGTTTTGGAGGGTTTAGGGATCGGGTTTTCGAGGACCCTACACCCCAAACCCTGAAGCCCTTTCTTGAACCACCGAGGGATTGGCGTTTTTCTGTTGGAATTGTAGTGACGGGGCTGCAGGAGGAGCACGGTTTAGGGTTTAGGAGGAGCATTCCAACAGGCAGCAACAAATTCAAACGGGCCGCATATCTAGCCGAAGAGATGCGATGTGCAGTCGCCGACATCCGAAACCCCAAAGCTCTCTTTGCAGCCCCTGAACGCTAAACCCTTAATATATCCGCAACCCTAAATCCTAAAAATTCCCTAAAACCTTGATGAAACCCCAAACCCTGAACCTCAAACCCTGAACCCTACACCCTTAACTCTTAAACCCTAAAACCTGAACCCCAAACCCTGGACCCTACACCCTAAACCCTAAAACCCCGAACCCCAGACCCTGAACCCTACACCCTTGTCGGCGAGGCATTCGAGGGAACATGAGGAGGGATTGATAATGGCAACAGATATCACGAAGGAAACACGAAACGAACCTGTACGTGAAGATTTTCGGAAATCTAGCACCACGCGCTCTAAAACCAAATCCTGAAAGGCATCCGGGAATCCGTCTCGTCTCCGCCCCAAGCCCTAGAGCTTCTTTAGGGTTTAAGGTTTAGGGTTTAGGGTTTAGGGGTTTAGGGTTTAGGGTTCGGGGGTTTTGGGGTTTAGGATTTAAGGTTCGGGTTTGTTTGGGCTTTAGGGTTTGGGGCCAGACATCCCTCACGGATCGACGTAGTGTAGTGGAGCGCCTGTACAGCAACGGCAAGATTTCAGAGTTCCGGGCTGATTGTCTTTTCGCCTCAATCGCGGGGATTTGGCTATCTAGTTGCAGGATGTTGCAGGCTGCTTGTGACACTAATGAGTTCCCAAGCCACGACCCTGATTCGAAGATATGACCCCAACCTCAAAAACCTCAATCTTAAGCCGATTTCTCTTCCAAGCTTTTAGGCAGTGCCTCTTCCAACGCCAGCACGGCTTCCGGCAGCTCCATGATTTGCACGAACTCTGCCTTGCGCCCACGTGGCTTCCGGTTTCATCACGCGGCTCTCATACTTGGCATCAATTTTCAGCAGCCCTCAAAACTGCTTCAGTCTGAAATTCTACAACAAACAAGACGGGGCTTTAATTTGATTTTTGTTAGCAGTTATCAACCCATTATCCCGAGTCGGTACCTAGCATTTCGTTGATTTGGACTCAGGGCCGTCATAACGGCAGGAACAACTCTCTCTGAAGCCCAAACCGCAGAGCCACAACGTGCCATAGCTCTTGCAAGCACTACATGTCACCACCGGAGCCTGGGAAATCCTGCCGTCGTTGTTGACGTCCTGCGATGCAACATGACATGCGACATATGAGTCAACCGCAACTGCTGCAGATGAGCATGTAAACAGAGTAACACAGTAAATGTACACACCTACTCCTGCAAGCACTTACTACTATGGTACTACGGCGTACGACATAACTCGCATCCCTCAAACTCAGATTAGTGATTAGTACGGCTGCTTCCTCCTACGCACCACTACTGTACTACTGTACTACTGTGCTACTGTACTACTACTACTACGACGACGACGACGACTACTACTACTACTACCACTGGTACCACTGCTACCACCGCTAGCACTGCTACCGCTGCAACCCCCACCAGCACCACCGATGCTGCTGCTGCTGCTACTACTACTACGACGACGACGACGACTACGACGACGACTACTTCTATTATTAACTCTACTTCTGCAACTACTGCTAACCACCATCATAATCATGTCATAATCAAACCACCGCCACGACCACCAGTCCGAGCAATAAGCCCACGTCGGTCCAGTGATTGGAGCAGGATTTGCAGGTTCATGGTGACTTTCTGCACCTGGGAATGTACATAGCTCTCATCAGACCCACCAGCTTCGATAGACACGAAAGAGATCACAGAACATCGGAGGGTTGGCGGCAGGGTACGGTGCTTGTGGTAACATGTCCGGTTCACACAAACATTGACAGCTTCGTAGGCCTGCAGAAGCCGTGCAGGCCGTACTACGAAGTGGTAGTAAGTATATCTCTCCTAAACACAAAGTCGTGAAATACCGTTGCGACCTAAACCCTAAACTCCAACCCCCCACACCCCAAACCCTCATGAAGATCCTTGAGCCCTGAACCCAAAGCCCTGGCAAAAACCCAGCATAAAAGGCTATCTCCTTGACATGCCCAGACGAGATGCGAGTTCTGCTAAAAAGAAAAATGCTGCGTAAATAGGAAAAATACAGGGCGACTAGGTACTTTTCATAAATTCGAAATCCCCAAAGCCTTAACCGTAAAACCTAAGCCACTGGCTCCTACAGCCATAGCTAATTGGCCTTCATATGGGACTTGACATCAGGAGTTTGGCTGACACCTTTGAAGAGTCCGGATTCTATGAGAGATCTATTGCACAATTCGTGTAGGCCTTAGGATGTAAGGCTGCCAGTTCATACAAGCAGGAGGGTGTTTTGCAGAATTTGGGCGCAGCAACTACAGCTCGAGGACAAGCTTAATGCTTTGCCCTGCCATGTGGTAGGCAGGCCAAAGCTTTTCCAACTACCATGCTCACACCGTTCTCTTTTCGCGCACTGAACCACTCTTAAAGACACCTAAATTCCTAAAACATCCGTAGAAACCCCACACTAAACCCTAAACACTATTATAGTCCCTAGAAGCCCTACACCCTGACCCTAAGCCCCAAATCCTACTACATCCCTAGAAGCCCTACACCCTAGGCCCCAAAACCCTAAACCCCAACGCCCTTTTGAGCCCAGAGCCATGAGGTCTTCCTTCTCGTTCTGCGCCACTTGTGACACAACCTGCGCTCCGGGATTGCGCTTATGGCTTCGGGCTGTCGTGCTTTCGGCTTTTCGGTTTAGGGTTTAAGGCTTTCGGGCCTTCGGGTTAGGGTTTCGGGCTTTCGGGTTTAGGTTTAGGGCTTTGGTCTACGATTTAGGGCTTAGGATTGACATGTCACAGTTTGTAAGTGCAGAAACTGGGTTTAGACTTTGAGGTGTTGAATTCCAGGGTGTAGGGGACCCCCTTACAGACCCTACAGAGCAGGATCCTTGTTTTAACAAACCCACCTCAGACACGGATTCCTTGTGGTCAAGGGAGAGAATTAGAAGCATCCGGAGAAACACGTAGTTTGTTGAGCCTATAAACCCTGCAGCAAGCCCTGATTGCAAACGTCTCTGAGCTGCACTGCAACTAGCGAGAGAGACGGCTCCTCGCAAAGGACGCCAATGAGCAGGTTCAAAACGGTGCATGCCTCACGTGCAGTGTCCCAAATAAAGGCACCGAAAGGCGTAATTATGAGTATAATGTAGTGATGTGAAACATCTTCGGTACATATAGCTTGACCACTTGAACCAGTAACCACTGTAGCACTTAAAAGCACAATTCATGCAGGTATACATAAGCCGTTAACAAATACATAAATACTTGCCTTTGTCTGTGTGTACTTACGTTCGTGTTGCATAGTTCTACATCTGTGTATGTGCAAACATTTGATTTTTTGACCCTACATAAGACTGAACTCCGGCTATACCTTTTTGTCATCCAACAATTTGCCTAGCTTGCAGTGCGTTGATACTCATCTGTGTAATGGAGTGTGTGTGTGTGTGTGTATATATATATATAGTATCTGTCTATTTTGCTATTCAAGATATACATATATACATGCAGGCATGCATACATACATACAGACAAACAGACAGACAGACACACAAACCGGCGGACAGACAGACAGACAGGCAGGCAGGCAGGCAGGCAGACAGACGGACAGACAGGCAGACAGACAGACAGACAGACTCATCAGACTCATATGTGTGTATATATACATAACTTGCAAAACATATACACACACACACATGTAGATCCCGGTCAATGCCGGTTGTCGTCAATCTTCTGCAGTCCATCCTTCTCATCTCTTTGCTCATCTTGCATATAAACTGAACATTTACTAGTTGGGAGCTTGTGATCAAAATTCTTTTAATATTCGTAAGAACCTCAAGGCCATATATTGATGCAAGCATAAATCTCTTCAGTACGTGTAACTTCGGCAGGTACAGAAACATGCGTCCATAGCTCCTTCCACCTATTCCGCTAGCTTCGTTGGCTGGCATCACGGAATACGCTGCCAGCCCCCTGCTGCATAACATGCTATGATGTCACATATGTCTAGCTAGCCATGGGTACATGAACGAGGACAGTCACAAGAACCACTGTACTGTACATGCTTCCTCAGATACATCTGGGCGAGCTATCGGGAAGCTGATCCGGCCCGGAATATGTTCAAGTCGAATAATTAGGCACGTTCACAGCGAAGTACGGTAGGCATCCCCGTCTGCATGACTGTTATGTATCCCAGTGTCGTGATAATCACCGGCTGAGGCCGCTGCAGACAAGATGGAAAAGATGAAGACCAGAGTCAAACAGGCGATCGACTCTGCTCCTATCCGTGCTTCGAGATTCGGAGCAGCAGCTTGGAATTGCGGCTCGAACGGCTTGCTTGCAGGCGGAGGACAACCCTAAAGCCTCAACGGCTTGCTGGCATGCCACAGCCTATAGGCCTAGGCTTCGCCCGGTACCCAAACCCCTAAAGCTTAATTTTCTTGGCCGAGGAAGGGATGGTCCAGACGTACCTACGGCGTCGCAAAACGGCGCGATGTCGTCGAGGAACGTTCCGTAAATCAACAGCGAGTACATAGCATGCTGGACCTCGTGAGCACGAGCTGATTCATGTTGGGGTTCGGGGATTGTTTACAGGAAAAGTGGTTTAGGGTTTAGGGTTTAGGGGCATCTCGAGAATATGAAGTTGTCGAGTATGTGTCGAACTTGGCTCCTGCAAGACAGCCGTGCAGACAAGTGTGACTCAGGGGGTGAGACCGACCATCGTTACTAGTTTGCTATCATATCTGTGTAGTTGCTATATAACACATTGTGTTACGTGTTCTTCGAGATGAAGCCAGCTGTCTCGCCTTATTGCTGATCTGAAAACCGCCACGAACCCATGTCTGACTGACGCCTACTTGAAGGGCCTGCGGTGTACGCGACTTTAGTACTGCACTACTGCTGAGGACTTCGGGCTGTAATCTGACACGCTCGAATCAAATCTCTGGAGCCTGAAACCGCAAATCAAAACAAGGGAACAGCATGAGTGGGAAGGAGCAGGTTTTGTAAAACGGCCTCCACAATGTTTAGGGTTTCGGGTTTGGGTTAGTTGGCATGGGAGCTTCCGACTTCGGGTTTAGGGTTTAGGGTTTAGGGGTTTAGGAGTTTAGGGTTTAGTGTAGTTGACGAAAGCTTCGGAAAGTCGCATCCACTGGAGGTGAGGTCCCGGATTACAACCTCACCGTCTCTTGATGAAGACCTGATGTTGTATGCCAACAAAAAACTATCCCAGAGTCCCAGAAACCCAATTTTCACCTTCAACTTCCAAATCAGAAGACTCAAGGGGCTTGGGTGTTGCGGCGAAGGCTTCAGGCTACAGGAGTTTAGTGCTAAGGGGGTGCAGTTCTGCAAGAGACGTGGCTTCGAGCAAGGGCCATCGGATGAGCAACATGTACACTGGAAGCGGAAATGCTGTTACCGTGAGCCCTGAACCCTAAACCCTAAACCCTGAACCCTAAACCCTAATTGAGTCTTCTTCATACTGTTAGGTTATCGGGGCTCCTTGCGGGTTAGGGGTTTTCATCTGCGGGATCTCGTTATGAAGGGTTCGACGTTGAGTTATAATCTATTCTGGAACTTCCACATCAGTAGGCACCCAAGCGGTCGGAAAGTAGACAGAGCCCATCACCTCGGTGATCCAGCGGGTGCACAACGAAGGCTCTCCTCGAACTACACAGTCCACAGTCCACCACAACTCACGAAGAAGGGTAAAAGGCTTAGAGGGCTTTAGTTAGGGTCCTCAACCCTAAACCCTAAAGACAATTAAGATTTCCTGGGATGTGGAAGCTAACTGCATGCCAATCTTCCGGAGCTACTGAGACCCTCAGATCTAGGCTTGTCTGTTTTTGTAAGTAGCTCAAGGGCTTAGGGCTTTAGGGCTTCTAGGGTTTAGGGTTTAAGGGGCTTAGATCTATGCTACCGTTATATATATATATAATGTTTTTTCAGAGTACAGTAGCTTGAACAAGGCAGGAGGCTACCTTCAAGTACCACAGTAGTTTCAGTTGCTTGAACACAGCAGGAGGTTACCTTTAACCAAATTAGCCTGTCCCTAGGTTGCCTTTCATTCCCTTTACAAGCTGCAGTAGCTTGAAAAACACGAAGACCTCGAAATGTTTTCTCAAGCTACAGTAGCTTGTTTCTAGGTTACCTGTAAGTACTTTTTCACAATACAGAAACTTGAACACAACAACAGGTTTCCTCTAAACAAATGTTCAAGCTACAGTAGCATATTTCTGGGTTAAATTCAACTACTTCTTCAAACTACACTTTGCTTGGATTGAACAAAGCAAGTACTTTCTCGCGAGTCTAGGTATAGGGTTGGTACGCCAGCGGCCGAACAGAGAGGGGGGGAACGAACACACACACACACACACACAGAGACACACACAGACACACAGACACACACACACAGAGAGTTGTTCCGGATTAGGCTCCTTTATGGGTGTTGGTATACATGGGTAGTTATGGTCCCCAGTATAGTAGGGCACCCTTATAAACAGGACCCCAAAAGAGACCCTAACTAAAAAACTACCCACAGACTTATCAGTCAGAACACCAGGTCCTCTGCACTCATTGTTGCTGTTGGTTTGGGGTTTCAGGGTTTGGGGTCTAGTCCAGAACATGCAAGAACAGATTTCAAACCACCGTTGGGCCTAGGAAGTAGATCTAGGGAGGCAAAGATGCTGCCCCGGCACGGTCCCTTGCGCCAGCTGAGTGAAGGCAATCGAGAAGATGTAGACGATGATGACCTCGTTGATGTCTGCAAAATCAACAGTCGGGCGAGAGCAACAACAGGAAATGTCAACACTAAGCCGCGACCATTACAAACACAAATAGCTCCTCAACCCCAATTCCCAAACCCTGAGTCTTATTATACTCATCACCGCAGATGAAGTCAACCTGATATTGCCATAAAACCAACCGTGCAGGCCTATTGCAGCGCAGGCGCCCTGTCCTGAACTTGATGCTGCATTCGGGAGTATAAGAATAAGAAAACAAGGGACCCTCAAATAGACAGGACATAATAAACTTTCGATCGTAGCTGCCCTTGGTGAGGGAGCCCTCCCGCCCATTTTCCTCTGCGTCAACTCGTGAAATACTTGCAAGAACTTGTCACCAGGATCGATGCACCTCTTGGCATCTTCTTCGAGCTGTGTGGCTAAAAAGGGGGGCCTTAGTAATTAGACCTGAGTACTGTGCAGATTAATGTGTTAAGGTACTTTCATCTAGAGGCAGTTATGCAGGCTTCTATATTATTGCTACTACAATGCAGATCATGGCGTTCAGGTCGACAGCCAAAACTCCGCTGCTCTTGCTTTGACATGGAGACAGAAGTACTTATCAGCACGAAGCGTTGCACCCTGCCAACTCGAATTGAGCTGGGCTCTGCGGCCCACCTACAGGAGTGGTGAAACATGAGCTCTCATGGACAAATTCTTTTTGTCCAAGAGGTTGATTTCTGCTGTCAGCTTCTCGATCCTGAGAATGGTGACCATGCTCGTCGAGAATTTTTGGGCTCGAAGACTTTGTGCTGGGGTAAATCAAAAGGGCGGGCACAGGTTGTTTCAATGTATCTTGTTTCATGCGACACTCTTTTGCCATGCTGCACCCAAAATGTACCAATTCAACAAACCATTTCAGCCCGAGCTGCTGGACGTCCAACGTCTGAAGGTAGTCCGTCCTTGGCCGCCAGCTGAGTTTCGCCCGGATGGCGGATGGCCGAATCGCAACTGTATTGATGCTGCTCGTGATGGTGATAGTCACGGTGACGACGATGATGATGATGGTGATGATGAAGATGAAGATGAAGATGATGATGATGGTGATGATGATGGTGATGATGATGATGATGATGAATGTAGTGTTGTTAGTTCTGTGTCACACTCTGCTTCTCCTCCTCATCCGCCTCCTGGTCCTCTTCTTCTTCTTCCTCCTCCTCCTCTACTGCAGTGGCCGCTGCTGCAGCTACGACGACATCTGGCCGACTGCGACTACATTGACTACATAAACCGCGACATCCGTGATCACCTCGGCGGTAGCCAACACCGACGCCTGCTACTCTTGCCATCGTCACCACCGGAAGCAGGCGGAACCCAAACCCAAACTATGCCTAGACCGTAACAAACCCCAACCTAAAAACCTTCGACCCTGAACCATGTAGAAAGAAAACACCCCGATCCCTAAACCCCCAAACCCCAACACCTTTATTCTAAACTTTGACACACGATCAATCGCAAAGGCAAAGCGGCAGGACCAAGGACTGCTGTTTGAGAACTCGCTCCTGAGAAGCTTTAGGGCTCTAGAGGGGTAGTATAAAGGCTCTATAGAGGTACTATAGAGGTTCTACAAGAGTATCCTGGAAAGCTTTAGATTAAGTGTGTTGGGCTTTTTTGGGGTGGGGGTCTTGGAGCTTCAGGACTTCACGGGCACATTGGAGCTTGAGGGATGGATTGAGGGTATACCGTAGCCTTAGCCCAACTAAGCCGTTGTGTTTCTACGGTCCTTTTCATTCCATACCAGGGCTCATAATGAGAACCTACGAAGAAGTCGGCTGTGATGGTTACAAACCCTAAACCCTACAGCCCCTAAAACGCTAAATGTAGGGAATCCGTTCTAGGATTGCCCTCTGGGGTGTCGGTGCCTTGGATACCGCCATCTCCCGGACGTACTCGTAGTGCTTCACGCGGGCCTTGCAGGGCTGCTCCCAGCCTACATCCTACACCTCATGGATCCTAAAAACCGCAAAAAGCCGGTTTGCACCCAAACCAAGACCCCAAAGCGTACACCCACGATACCCTGAAGGATGGGTTTGGGTGCTTTTCTGGCGAAGGTACTGTAGGGCCGAGCGGCCGGGATGCATGGGACAGGGTTTTGGGGGAAAAAAACATATATATATATATATGCAAAAAGGACCTGAAACCGATGCTGCTCTACTACTCTTGCTACTACCACGACGATACAACTATCAATGACAATAATGATCATGATCATGATCGTCACCATGCTAATAAACTGCAAACATGAATATCATTGGCTTGCACTGTTGTATACACAGAACATAGATATGTAACATGGAATTCCATGCCTCCTCCTGCAGCCAGCGGAGGAAATGGTTGAGCCGCCGCTCCAGAATCAGTTTCTTCCTTAGTTGGCCAAGTGGTATAATCCCCAACAGGAACCGGTGAAGTCTACAACATGTGCACATCATGTATTTGTGCATCAGTACAAGCTATGTATGACTATGTGTGTAACGTCACACGCATGCATCCTTGCATACTTGCTTACTTACATACAAACTCGCTTGCTTGCTGATTTAGTTGCTCGCGTACTTGGCTAGCTTGCTGGGTGGCTAGCTAATTAACAAACCAACAAGCCAGCTAAACACCTAAGGAACACACCAACCAACGGGGAACAGAGACACGCGAGAGGCGAGGAGAGAGAGAGTCTCTGCATCTCTGCCTAACTCTCTCTCTCGCCCTCCCTGACTCTCTGCCTCTTTATCACTCATAGTTCATCTGTGTCTGTGTGCGTGTGAGAGTGAAAAAAGCCATGACGAAGTTGTACAAACCAAACATCTACCCAAAATCACCCACAGACAAAGCACCCACATGAACGATAATGATAAGGGGCGAAACAATGAATCATTCATGTACGACTCCTCAACCCAGGAGCCCCCCAAGACGGCCGAGTCGGTCTTCTGATGCTTAGGGTGGGGTTTAGGGTTCAGGGTTTAGGGTTTAGGGGTTCAGGGTTTAGGGGTTTAAAGGTTTAGGGTTTAGAAACCCGAAACCAAAGGCAGACAAAGGTTGGCTGCTCTACCAGGAAAAAGCCTATAGCCAAAACCCCGAAACCCTAAACCCTACTTAACCCTATTTAAAGACCATGTGAATAGGAAAGCATCCGGATGAAGGCGCTCCACTCGTGGGCCTTTCGATGTGCGGCAGATTTTCTTGAAACAAGATTAAGTCAGTAGCTGCACGAGGAAAGAGACCTGTTTAAATACGACGAGTCTACGTTGATGGTAACCACCATGATTTTGGGCGATGCGGAAAAGGACGGCGAGGATGATGCCAGCGCTGAATCTACCAATGATGATGGTATTGCGGAGGATGACGAACCACATGATGGAGATGACGGCACAGGCCATAGTTGCAACGATTCTGGCAAAGGCGGAGGCCTTCAACTAGCCGGCTTGCGAGGCTTGCCATGTTGAAATTGAAACGATCCCTAACCCTCCAGGCACCTACTATATAGGGCCCTATAGGGGCTCTAGTACCCTATATAGTAGGTACCTGGGGGGGTTAGGGGACGTTGGGGAGTGGACAGCATGGTGGTGGCGTAGGAGAGGAAGATCATGACGATGGTACTAGTGATCTAGTTCAGACTGTCTGGAGCAGGAGGTGGGTGATAGTTGTAGTGATAATAAGTGGCCCTACGAAATAGTATACTGTATATCAGGAGGCGTATTACAACATGTATAATCAAAACCTAAACCTTACACGATTGCCTCCAACACAATGCTTTCCTCTCCTTGCGTTGCTTCCTTGTACGCAAACCGCACATCTTGCCCCAAAGGGTCTTAAGTACCTATATGGTAGAATGTGGGGTTTCTATATTAGGGATTCATAGTATGATTTGGGAAAGTATTCCCCATAACAGTACCTAGGACCCTTTGGGTGCTCACCGAGGAAGGAACCAAGAAAGGGTCCAAACTGGTAGGCTTTCTGACGGAAATCCAGAAAGGCCCTGAAAGTTGTGAAGGATCCTACAAGGACCTATCAGACCCTATCAGGCACTTGCAAAGCCTTGCCCCTAAACCCTAATCTCTAAACCCTGAACCCTAAAACCCTAAGCCCCAAAAGCCTTAAACCCTAAACCCCAAAAGCCCTAGACCCTAAACCCCAAAAGCCCCGAAACCCTAAACCCCCAAAAGCCTTCTTAGGCCCCTAAGCCCGAAACCCCCAAAAGCCTTCTTAGGCCCCTAACCCCTAAACCACCAAAAGCCCCCCAAAGCCCCTAAACCCTAAAGCCCCTAGACCCTAAACCCTAAATCCCCAAAAGCCTTCTTCGGCTCAATCATCGGCCGGGGAAGGAAGAGCTTCTGGAGCTTCTCCAGCGCCTCTCAGCCGGCGGTGGCTGGGGAACGGAAGCGCGGGATTCGAGGGTTTAGGGGTTTGGGGGTTTTAGGGTTTAGGGGGTTTACGGTTTAGGGGGTTCGGGGGTTTAGGCGGGTTTAGGTTTAGGGTTTGGGGCTTAGGGTTTAGGGTGCATGGCTTAGGATGCTACACTCTAAAGCCCTAAACCCGAAAGTTTGTGGTGTTGGCCTTGGCTTCTGGGGTTTAGGGTGTAGAAGGAATGTACGCCTTTCATGCTGTAGCATCTGGGGTTTCGAGTTCGGGGTTCAGAGGTGCAGAAGCACAAAGGGTAAAGCCTTGCGGGCTGTTTAGTTTTGCGTCGCGGTTTGGGTTCGGGCTGATTCGTTTAGGGGCTTAAAGGAGTTTGCTTAGGGTTTAGAGATCACCGCAGTTGTAGTGGGAAGGATGAAGGCGTTGGAAGAGTAATGCCCGGATTAAGAACATGCAGACTGAGGTTGGGCTATAATGTGAGACGGCCGCGGAAAACAATCACAACCGCTACCACCGCGGCCACAGCCACCGACACTTCACCGCCACCCCCAGCACTACTGCAGTACGCTGCCACCACCCCCTCTTAAAATTGCGATTATGGTGCTCGCGATGGTGAGGAATATGACGACGATGGAGGCGTTTCTCTGATGCTTTGGCTACGCCTACGTTCTAAATACAGAGAGCACCTCTGCTGTTGCGGCTTCTCTGGTTATGCTGGCCAAACATATTTTTGCTGAGGGTCCAAACATCATCAACGGACTAACAAGTAACTACAGCTGTTCTGACATCAACCCAAAAATCCTAACCCCCCAAATCCCCAAACCCTACAGTCTTCTTCGCTGCGCAAGCTGCGTTTGCATCTTCCAAGACTGTCAGCAAAGCATCCAGCCAAATCTCCTCAGGGGTTCCGACGGTTTCGAGTTTAGGCGTTTAGTGCTCTGCTTGGGCTTTCAGGGTGTAGGGCTCTTGGGGTTACAGCGCTGAGGCTTTATGGAGTTAGGGGTGGTAGGGTATTGGTCGCGTCGCAGGTAAGATGCTTTTGAGGATTCACATAGGGGCTACAGTCTGGTCCTGGAGTTTCGAATAGTTCGCTCAATTCGTGCATGAGTAGAACCTCGTGTTCGCTGCTTTCAGCTGTAGGATGACATGCCCCCTTTTTTTAGTCGCATGGGTCGCGATCGGGGTGCTTAGGGCTCAAGGGGGTTAACAAACAGGACTTATTTGGGACGTTCCTGTGGCATCTAAGCACGAAAGCCATGCCCGAATTGCCACAATCTAAGTCTCTCAGGAATACAGTATTTTTGAAAGACGCCGAGGGAACCACCCGAAACTCTGAACGACCTCAGCTTCAAACGCGAAACCACTCACTCCACGAAGCTACAGACAGAAGCAAGTTTAGGATTTAGGGTTTAGGGGTTTAGGGCCCCCGGTAAGGTTTGCAAGCAAGGTACTTACATGAAACCTCTTGACGAACTCCTTCACTGCCGCCAAGGACACGTAAACGCTGACTCTACAAGGCCCTAAGCCGGAAAACAGTAAAGCAAACCCTAAGCTCTGTCTTTATGACCCTAAACCCTAAACCCTAAACCCTAAGCTCTGTCTTTATGAAAACCCTTAAACCTGCAAACCTCTCATCCTACAGCCAAGAAGACCATCAGGCTCTAAACCCTAAAGGCAAAGCCCTAGAAGCCCGAAACCCCAACCCCTAAACCCCTAAAACCTCGACCGCAAGACCTAAACCCCTAAACCCTAAACCCTTAACCCTCGACCGCAAGACCTAAACCCCTAAACCCTAAACCCCTCATCGCTAAACCCTAAACCCCAAAACCCTGAACCCTAAACCCCTCATCCCTAAACCCTAAACCCCTAAACCCCTCATCCCTAAGCCCTAAACTAGACCCAAAACCCCCAAAACCCTCTGAAGCCCTTCCGGGAGGGGTGCCTCCGCAGGATGGCTCGATTTCTCCAGCTCGCGATTCCTAGGGTCTTCAGGGGTTCAGGATTTTGGGTAGGGTTTAGGGTTTAGGATTTTGGGTTTAGGGTTCAGGGCTTATAGGGTTTATAGGGTTTTTAGGGTTGAGGGTTGAGGGTTTAAGAAGTATGTGGGTAGTTTTCTAAATTAGGGTCCCTTTTAGAGTCCTTTTTATAAGGGTGCCGCACTATATTTGGGGACCTAAAGAAGGGGACCCTACTTTAGAGAACTGCACATCTAGGGTTTCGTGTCGTTCTGTGGTGCTACGCTGGTTGCTCCCGCGCTCGGGGTTTTGAGGTTCATTGCTTCGAGGCCTTTGGCTTAGACCTTCTGTAGCCCTAACCTATATAGGGTACTAGAGCCCCTAGGGCCCTATATAGTAGGTACCTGGAGGGTTAGGGTAGGCTTGTGTTGAAGGAAGCGGGCTTCATGGTCAAAAGTTAAAGCGTTAAGCCCCCACTCTTCCTATAAACCCTAAACCCCAAACCCTATAGACCCTAAGCCCCATGCAAACCCTAAGCCCTATAAGCCCTAAACTTTCGAAGGTTGAATGTATAGCTCCTGGGATGTGTGCTGCGGGCGTAGGGCTGCTCGAGGCTGCAAAACTTAGGATCCTTGCAACAACAAATAGTGCGGCACTCTTATAAAAAGGACCCCCAAAAGGGATTCTAGTTTAGAGAACTATCCTCATGTTGAATACGGGCTGCCAGCGTCTGAAAAATTGTGGATTCTCCGGAGGACAACATGCCACTACTGCGGTACAAACGGACCCTGGAAAGGCACCCGGCTACAAGTACTCCTACCCTGTTGAAACTATCGCTAAGACAATCTAATCTGCCATAAAACCTGATCGTCGAAACTTCGCTTGGGAGCTGATGCAAGAGCCTTAATAATTAGACTCGGGTGTGGGGGTCCTTTATAGGAGTATTAAATAAAGAAAAGCAATACTTCAAGATTGTGTTACATAATCCGACTACTATGGAATGTACTGTTAAGCCCTGAACTTTACATCTCCGCCCTGGCGATTGTGGCGATGGTTGGGGCTTGGGCCAGTGTATAGGAAGGACTCCAGGCAACTGTTCGCTTCAAGACCGGAGACTTGACGTACATGATGATATGACCAACATAGGATCCTGGTTTTCAGTAGTGAGGTCGTGGTATCACAGCAA
This sequence comes from Symbiodinium necroappetens, assembly GCA_905231915.1. NCBI lineage: Eukaryota > Dinophyceae > Suessiales > Symbiodiniaceae > Symbiodinium > Symbiodinium necroappetens. The sequence goes on from CAJNJA010090696.1 coordinate 44,919, forward strand.
CACAAAGTTGATATTCACGCCCCATAACACCCTGAAGACCTAACCCTAAACCCTTTCACACTTTTTGCCCCTAATCCGTAGCGCCTAAACCTTTTCCCCTAGATAAACCGTGGATTTGTGACCCTCAGGAAATCTCTTTTTTGTTTAGGGCTTTTTCGGGCTTAGGGCCTCTCTCCTGATTGAGCTAGCTTTCATGTTGATAAGGCTTTAGAAGCCGGATTCACGTCGGCTTCTGCAGGTACGCTAGAGGTGTCCATACTTTGAAAAACTCCTTTGCATCACCAAAACCCTAACCCCCTAAACCCCTAAACCCCTAACCCCCTAGACCCCTAAAGCCCTAAAACCCCTGAAACCCTAAAACCCTAAACCAAAAGGCTGCTATAGGGAACTGCCATGATTCAAATTGTCTTGAATCGTCTGCACCGTGCTTTGCGCCTGGGGATCTTCGACGATTCCCAGCGCTTCTGATTCCATCTCCTGGTCTGGAGCTGAAAGGTTTAGGGCTTAGGGCCTTTAGGGTTTTAGGGTTTAGGGTATAGGGGTTTAGGGTTTTAGGGTTTAGGGCCTTTAGGCCTTTAGGGTTTAGGGTGCAGGGGTTTAGGGTTTTAGGGTTTAGGGGGTTTAGGGGTTTAGGGGTTTAGGGTTTTAGGGTTTAGGGTATAGGGGTTTAGGGTTTTTTTGAAGTGCAGTAGCCTCTTTCCAGCCGCCTGAAGCTTGCTCAATATTGAGCTTGCACGTCAGAAAGGGTGAACATGTACACCCCAATGAGGAGCGTTTGAGGGCTTAGGGCGGGCAATCACTGCTCAGCTGTTCCTGCCAAACTCCTCCAAGCCCTAATTACAAAGAAACACGATCACCCTTGACCAGCACAAGACCTGCACCCGCAACGGCAAGATACAGCGCAGGGAACTTCCTCACCATATCGACCACCTTGCAAACCTAAGCCCCCCAATGAAGTCCTTCTATCATGGAGGGAAACATTCCCTTAACCCGGGTCCTGCTCCCAGCGTTTCTCGACATGTGCTTGCAGATCCACCAGTTCCTTGGCTTACAGGAGCACTTCTGCAAACTTGCAAAGGATTTCGCTGATCCTAGTTTTATGAGTGGCATACTCTTATGACGATCCCAAACAAGGAGCGCAAATCTAGAGAGCTTCCCACAGACCGTGTCTGCCAAACTTCTTCTACGACCGTCAAGTCTGCAGGGTGGTATTCCCAAAGGGTCCTAAGTCCTAAGTACCTATAAAGCATATTATGGGATTTCTATGGTAGGAACTACCATTATGAGTTGAGAGAATATCCTCCGTAACAATGCCTAGCACCCTTTGGGATTATTGAACTTGACTCGAAGCAAAAAGCGAGACGCACAAACCGCTGTATATAGCTATCTGTGGAGACCAGCTACTGTTGGAAAGACTACCAGATCTACAGAGACTGCTCTATAAACCCGTGGTCAGTTCGACTAGCTGGCTTTCGCAGACGGAGTTTTGCTCGTCGTCAAGCCTGCAGCCCGAAGCATCTGAATCTCTAAACTCTGAAACCTAAATCCCAACAACACCTTTGGTATACCTTTATACGGAACCCTTAAAGCATCCTTATATCCTCGCATCTTCCCTGAAGGAACCCTCAGAAGCCCAGGTGTCTGGCCTGTCTTCCATACAACACCTAAACCCTAAAAATTCTAAACCCTAAGCCCTGACCCGTAAAAGGCCCAAACCCTGAAGGAACCCTAAAACGAATCCTCAGAAGTCCAGGATTCTGGCTTGTCTTCCAAGCTCCCCACTCCGGCTGCTTGGTGCTTTTCGGCCTCTTCGTCGGGCGTCACTACATCCTTCGTCATCTGTGAGGCTATCTCCTCAGAGAGGTGGGCTTCAGGCTTCACACCTTATAAACCCTAAACCCTAAATTCCTCAACCCCAAACCCCAAACCTTAAACGCCTAAACTCCTAAACCCCTAACCCCTAAAGTCCTAAACTCTAAACCCCAAACCGGGCCCAAAATCCTATAAACCCTAAACCCTGCTCTTCTAGAAGACAACCCAGTGAGAAGATCCCAGGAGGTAGTTCGAGCCGGGTCTCCATGTGTGCTTTCTTGAAGACGGTGATGAACCTCGTAGGATTTAGGGTTTAGGGTTTAGGGCTCGATGTCCGCAGATGCACTTCTGAAGCTTCATGCGCCAAAAAAAGCTGTAAGCCCTGCGGTGTCCCCTCCGAGCTGCTGCTAATCTTGCTTCTTAACCTTCGCCGGATGTTAGGCGAACCATCTGCCCGAAACCTACCTCAAATATATATATATATACACATCAAAATCAGCAGAGCCATGAAGCCTGTGCTGGTCTTGTGGGTTGCTAAAGTCCAGTATGCCAGCCTCCTCGTCGTAAGAGGCCTCGTGTCTTGGGGTTGGGTCGGGCCCTGGGGGCGAGTTTCCAGAGCTTATTTAGGGTTGAGGGATTCAGAATCTGAAAGCTTCCTTGGTTGACCTGCCTCCTCATCATCTCTTTCCCGATTCTCTTCCTCCTCTCTCTTTGCCTTAGGGCTCTCCGATCGGTGATCGGCATTGAAGTTTATCTTGCCGCTTTCGTCCAGCTTGTCGATGTGCCTGAGAACCGCGAGATTTCTCCAGAAAGAGGGATCGAGCTTCTTCAGATGCCTCTCGTCGTGGCTTCTGCCGCCCGCCTTGTTCCCCTTGAAAACATTAACATTGTCGCGCAAAGTCGTCCAAAAGCTGAGGACGGAGAAATCTTCGGCGTCACGTCGGCTATCCTTCCACCGGAAGATGATCGCCGCAATGAGTAGGTTCAAGATGAGCAAGAAGGATATCTGAAAGAAGATCGTGACCAAGAGGAAGAAGATGGGAAAAGCTCCATAGAGGTCAGCGGTGTCGAAAGAGCCCGTCAGGAAGAAAAACACGGACTGACTGGAACTCTCCAACGTGCCGTATCCTGGACTTCCCCCAAAACCCTAGATTTTAGGGGTTTAGGGACCCTAAAGCCCAAAACCCTAAACCCTAAAGCCTAAAACCCTAAACCCTAAACACACGGTTGAAGGGCCCGGAACCTCTGAGGCAATCTGAGACTTCAGGGAAGTTTTTTTCCGAAAAAAAATGGGAGCTATTAGGGTTCATTCCGGGTTTTAGGGATTAGGGTTTAGG
>CAJNJA010090708.1:0-19341 GCA_905231915.1 Symbiodinium necroappetens
AAACCCTATTCAAATTATTAAGGCCTATACAGCTGAGCCGCAGAGCCGCCCCCAAGCATCACACAGTCTCAACCTTTTAATTGGGCCCAAAAACCTTGAACATACAAGAAGTTCACCTTAAAGTCCCTTTCAGGGCTCTTTGTCTAAGGGTGCCGTACTATTTTGAGGACGTAAGAAGGGAGAACTGGCCATATGACCATCCGTCCCCAGAGCTTTGTCGGTACACTGTTGGGGTTTATTAGGGTTTAGGGTTTAGGGTTTTGGGTTTAGGGTTTAGGGTTTAGGGTTTAGGGTTGTAGTGACTTCAAGGGTTATGTTGAGCTGCAGATGCAGTGTTTCCAGCGGGCAAATAGGAGCTGACGGAATATGTCCTGAACCCTGAGTAGGCAGCTGGGACGATTTGGGGTTGAGGGCTTGGACTCAGGGCTCTTGGGGCTTAGGACCCTGGGTTTGGAGAATCTGCAATCTAAGAGTGCCGGGCGAGATCGAGCATTCGGCAAACTTCCTGCACCATCGCACTTTGTGCCATCAGCTGGACTACGGCGAAGGGACAAGCCCCAATCTCAACCGGAAGTTGAACAGCTCTAATTCTAACCCACAAGCTCCAGACATTTCTCAATTCAAGTCCCTAAGTCAAAAACCCCGCAGCCCTCTCCAAGACCTCCCAAAGATCCTGAACCCGAAAGCCTAAACCTGGCTCCCGCTTCCCAACCCTTGTCCTCCTAAGCTTAAAGTATCGAACCCCGAAAGGGCCCTTATCGAGGCTTTCAAGCACCCTTATAGAACCACCCTTCTTCAACTTATACAACCCGTAAAAAGACCTTATAGAACTCTTAAGGAGCAACCCCAAACCCATTGTCGCTTTATCCCCCCTAAGGAGCACTTAAAGCGCCCCCCCGAAACCCTGACAAAGAACCTTTAACCCTGAACCCTAAACTCGAACTCCCCCCTAATGACCCGAAATCCCACCCGAAAGGGCCCCCCCGAGGCTCTGACAAAATATGAGAACCCCGCGATCGCCGGGCCTTGGGCTGATTCAAAGCAGGGTCCTAAGTTTTAAAGTTTAGGGTTTAAGGTTTAGGGTTAAGGGTGTAGAGTTTAGGGTTTAGAGTTTAGGGCCTAGGGTTTCGAGTTTAGGAGTGTTTAGAGTTTAGGGTGTGGAACATGATGTGCACAGCCCTTAGGGTGCATGCGACACATGGGTAGAGGCAGCCTTGAGATGTGGCTGTGCTCGCCTGTGTGGGTGGGCAGAGTATGATGATTCACAGGTTGTGAGCCCAAACTCACGCTGGGCGAAGAAAAGGACTTGCCGGCCACTGTGTAATGTCTAGGTCCTTGGCGTGGTGTCGGGCGCGCCTCAAAACTGACGAAGCTAGGAGCTTGGTCAACGCCAGGTGGAAGGCTGAGCTGGGGGAAGGGTTTGCGTAGCCGGCCAAACACCGGGGACGGTTGATGCAAGACTTTGCAGGCAAAAAACAAAAGGATTGTCTCCCGCACAAGAACCTGCAAAGCACAAACACTTGCGGAACCAGGGGAGCCGTGCGAAGGCGACCGTGGCCACAGAAAAGTTGGAGAAATGGCTGTGACATCATTTCCTTTGCAACCTGCTGCCCAGAGAAGTCAGCAGGTTGAGGGGAGTGTGGAACATGATGTGCACAGCCCTAAGGGTGCACACGTCACATGGGTAGAGGCAGCCTTGAGATGTGGCTGTGCTCGCCGGGCAGAGTATGATGATTCACATAGGGTTTAGGGCTTAGGGTGTGTATACAGTGTACGCGCGGTGGATGCGCCTTTTACTTTCGGAGTAGGGGCGCACCCAAGCAGCATGTAGTCCCGCCCTAACCACCCCAACTATATTCAATTAGGGCTTAGGGTTCACCCCCCAAAACCCCCAGGAGGCTTTCTTGATCTCTACTTCCTCTCGCAGTTCGACACACGAATGACCACATTTCACGGCCAGTTACAGCTGAGCTGAGTTGGTGTCTGTGCCGGCCGTTCAATGAGATGCAAGCGCTTCCAACAAACAACCCGCCCCTCACACCCTGTAAGGGTTGCTCGAATTGTAGGCACTTATCCTGGAAGAAAACTCATCCCCGAACATTCGCCGAAGCAGCTACAGTTCCCCCCCAAACCCTAGAGGTCGCCATCTAGGACCGCCCGGATCCTTGAAATTTGCCAGGTCGCCCATGAGTCATTTCCGTCCCATATTGCGGGAGGCTTCGCCGTCCCTCACCGTGCTGTCGAGACGCTCGGCCGAGGTTCTTGGTCGAAGCCTCGAGCGCCCATGCAAATGGTCAGCGGCGCGCTCGGCAGTTTAGGGTCTGGAGTTGAAGGTTTAGGGGGCTTAATATAGCTTTTTGAAAGAAAGCTGTAGAAGATTACATAAGCCCGGTTACGTCTATACTGGAATACTACTCAATGACCTTAATTAATCTACTGCACAGGAAAAAGGGTTGTAGGGAAGCTGCTGAGGATAAAAACCCAAGCAGACAAAGGACCAGGTAAAAGAAAAACCCAACAGAAGTTTTTGCATTGGACTCGCAGATTTATCTAAGTGGGCTTTGGCTTATGCATGCTTTGGGTTTGGGATTTAGCGGCGTAGGGCACAACACTTACGAAACCCGATTACCCAAAAGCCTAAACCCCAAAAAAAACTGGGCCACCAGCCGAACGCCGCAAGCACCGCGATCAAAGCATCCCCGCAGTCGCCCTCCAAAATCGTGTGGAACCTGATAAGACTTCTGGTCAGGATGTGGGGCCAACGGTTCGGAGCTCCGGGAAAGTATAACAATATGGTATAATACAATATGATATGACATAAACATAAGATAAAATACGTTAACACAACACAACATAAAACAATGTAACATAGTCAGTGCAATGTAGCGTATCAGTGGAAGTTTGCATCAATTAATCTGGACCGTAGATTCGGGTTTGGGTGAAACGTGTAGAATCTTTAGAACTGGCGATGCTGCTTGCGGTCGGCGGTGAGATGCTTGGAGGATCACGGGACTCACCAAGAAAGCCCATAACTACTTTATTAATTTATGCGGAATGCTGAACAATTTTGACTGAACGATTGATACTTGCTCCCCCTAAACCCTAAACCGCCTACTCCCTAACCCTATACCTAAACCCGAAAACCGAATGCCCTAAGTCTCATCATGCTGTAAGCAAGCAAATCTAAGCAGCCAATCTCAAGGCCATAAACTCTTGCATCTGCAGATAGACATGAGGGCGTGACCCCAACCCCGCTTACTAGACAACACATACCCCATTGTCTTTTGGAGATTCAGGATTCTAATTGAAGGATTTACAAGCTTTACAGCCGGGACACCCGAATCGCTTGAGAGCCAAGGGAACGGACAGCGCCGGGGGCACGTAGAGAAGCACATCCTTAGTTCGGTGTCGCGGTTGCGTATTAGCCCTTACAGCCTCAAGAGTCCTAATCCCTGAACCGAGCGCAGAAGCGTGAAATTTGGGACCATGAAACCTAAAGCCAAACCCTTAATATCGATCCGGCGAGCGTGGCTCAAAAGCAGATTCGAAGCCCTACTGAAACTCGCAACCTACGCTCTTCAGACACAAGTGTCAAACCCCCACCCCGCGATGCCCCGAAAGAGACGGGTCCTCAACCATCAACCCATCAACCCAGATCCATAGACTAACTCACATCCTTAACACTAAACCCTAAACTCAAAAGCCTGGACCCTAAACCCTAAAGTCAAAAGCCTAGACCCTAAACTTAGACGCGGCCACAAGTGACCTACCTAAATAAACCCTTCTGCCCCTCCTCAAGTCACATCCTCAGCTTCAATTTCTTCGTTGCGAGGGGGGCCTGGGGATCCTAGCAAACATGTTTACGCACTTCTCGTACCTTACCCTAAGGCTCCATGTGCCCATATAGTATATACATTGACCCTAAAGCACCTATATAGGAACCCCTTGAAGGCCTAAGTATATACTGTATGGGTACATGGAGCCTTTGGGTTATCTAAGTCTATGCTTCCGGTTTTGACGTCAGGCGATCGTATGTGCTTCTTGTTTGGGCATGAAGGCTGGTGACAAACATGTTCACGTATCTGTTCTTCTCAAGTTTCGGCCGAAGATGTGGACGTCAACTAGACGGCATAGACTCAGTGTATGAAGCCCGTACAGTGTGGGCAATGCGGCAAGCTCCCGACTAGAGTTTCAGCCATTGTCCCTACTGTCCGTTCAGTCGTCACCAGACCGTGCAGTAGCAAGTGCACCACCTTTTGCTGAAGTGGCACCGGCTGCACCCACTGTTGATTCTGACTTGGGCGGACCAGCTGTCGGCGCAGCAAGTGCACCACCTCTTGCTGCAGTGGCCGATGCAGCTGGCACAGACAGTCATTAAGGCAACACTCCCGGTCCAAAACCTCCCCAGGGTGAATGATTGCAAGGGCGTGCCGTGCATAGATAGTAGGGGATGTGAGGCTATTGTGACTGATGGCACGGGTCTCTATATCCTTCAATAGGGATGCCTTGCAACTGCTGCACTTTCATGTCAATCACTCCAGCGGCGATTGGAGGAGACAGTGTCTCCGAGGCCCAAAAGCCCGCACTGCAGGCACATCGTGGAAAAGATTAAAGTCAACCCCGCCTTGGTGGAATATTTGTATCAGTTCTCTTAGCGCTGGCATCATGAAGGCAGCTTCGAGTGCCGGATCCGGAGCTTCTTGAGAACTCAAGGCTGAATGAAGGCCCGCCCGAAGTTTACATGTCAATGAATGCTGGCATGCACAGCGAAATCGGTAGGGCAGCAATGGCCCTGCCAGGCCCTAAACCCTAAACTCAAAAGCCTAAACCCTAAAGCCTAAACTCTAAACCCTAAACCCCTTCTAGGGAACTGGAATCCCCTAACTTCGTCCAGCGGCATAAATGAAGTTCGCCAGCCAGTACGCTCCATGTGATGCTCCGCTCAGCGCCTTTCCAGGACTTCCCCAGTGAGCCCAATACTCCTTTATTAAGGGTTTAGGGTTTATGACGTTTTAGGGTTTCGGGTTTAGGGATTAGGGTTTATATGAGCCCAATACCCCCTTAATTACGGAATATAGCTTAACTAATTATGAATTCTTTATGTTAGGTTATTTGGGGTTAAGGAATATAGCTGTAAACCATAATCTGAAGCCCCTTATAATTTAAGGTATAATTAAGGGGTATTGGGATCTCTGGGACTATCCCAAAGCAGCTTAGGTTTAGTAGATTTTAGGGTTTAGGATAGGGCTTGTAGGGTTGAGGGGTTTAGGGCCCAGAGTTGAGGGTCTGACACTTGCCCAAAGCATCTTATAGAAACCCTACATTCTGCTGCATAGTTACTTAGGGCCCTTTGGGTCTTGCGACATCCGTAAGTGTCATAGGGTTCTTTTGCAATAGAATTGAGGGAGCTATTGGGGGTCCACGTGCCCCTTGCGCTGTACTTAATAAGCGTGTGGTCCGAGGTTCCGATGAGGGTACTTAATCTTAGGGGCCGAGTACCTGAGCCCCAAAAAGTTAACCTTTTGAATTAAAATAGGTTTATATAAGCCCCAAAAGGTTAAAGGTTATCTACTCAGCCCCTAAGGAATATAGGTATTGAGGGCTTAGGGTTATTAAGTCTATGCTAAATGCTTCTATGAGGGTACTGTGGCCACTATCAACGAGCGAAGGCTTCTTCAAGGGCTCTTTTCTAACCTTTCATAAAAAAAACTCTTCATTCAACAACATATCCAATATGTAGTCAGGGGTTCCCTTCAATGTTCCTTGCTTGGAGGCCCCTTTTTCTGGGGCTCTCGGGGATTTTAGCGTTTCCTTATAAAACCAAAACCTACTTCATCCCTTCAAGCCCCTACAAACCCCAAACCTAGTTCATCCCTTCAAGCCCCTATAAACCCCAAACCTAGTTCATCCCTTCAAGCCCTTATAAACCCTAAACCCTGAACCCTAGGAGATTCAGGCACCAAAGACAGGAACCACACCCGCTGGTGAGAGCACATGGCCTGCAGCTGCCGAGCTCCACTGGTGCGCTCCTCTGCAAAGGCGACTCGAGCGACTTCTATTTCGATAAACAAACACTTTGATAAACAATGCGATTTTAAGGGTTCGCTTTACGGTGCTTTATGGTTTAGGTTTCGGGCTTCGCGGGGCTCATAGGGTTCAGTTAGACTTTGAAGGGCTTCTCAGGCTATGAAAGTTAGTTTTGGGGTTAGGGTTTAGGGCTTTCGGGGACAAGTCTTAAGGGACAACAGGAGGCGCCCCGAATCCTAATACCCTATATAACCCTTACGTACCCGGTATATGGTCTCATAAAGCCCCTACATAACCCCGAGGGTCCCTTTAAGGGTCTCTCCTTTAGTCTCTTGATAGTAAGTATGCACAACATGGCTCCCCAGTCCAGTATCAAATAAAGAAGGAAGAGAACATTAGGGTTTAGGGTTTAGGGTTTAGGGACCGGGTCATGTACCATACTACTTCTGAACCCCTCCTAAAAGTTAAACCTTTAGCATCCTTAGTATCGTTCATATGGAAACCCAAAAAGCTCAAGTCCTAAGAGCCAACCAGAAGAACGCCAAGTATACTTTCTGCAGTTGAAGGCTTGAGGGGGCTTTTAGGGCTTCAGGGTTTACGGGTTAGGTTCATTTCCCTAAACCCTAAACCCTAAACCCTAAACCGTGGTCTTACGACTCAGGGCATTCAGGGCTTCAGGAATCAACCCCAGACCTTCCCCTTAAACACCGAAGCCCGCACCGACAACCCTGTGCCCTAAACCAAACCCTAACCTCCCAGGTACCTACTATATAGGGCCCTAGGGGCTCTAGTACCCTATATAGTAGGTACCTGGGAGGTTAGGGAAAACCTCCAGAAATCTTTCGAAGTGGCCCTTAACCCAAACCTCAAGAAATCGTTCGAAGTGGCGTACCCTAAAAGCTGCGAGACATTGGCTCCTTCACCAGGTAGTGTGTGATGCCGGCGGGGATAAAGGAGAGGCAGAACGTCACGCAAATCGACAGCGTGAACATCTGGGTAGTGTTTCTGGGGCCCCCCAAAGTACATAAATACAGATATAAATATAGAATAGATATAGATATAGATATATATTGAGATATAGATATAGATAGATATATATATATATAGCATTTAGACCTATCTATCTATCTATCTATCCATCTATCTATCTGTTTATCTGTCTATGAATAGAGACCTTTATAGGACCATAAAAAGAGATCGTAAGTTTGCTGCGGAGAAATCTTTGACCGAATCGACTTCGGGTTCATCTGGCTTCTCTTTGTCTGACTGGTTCCTAGTAGGGAATGGAGGAATGGGTGTTTAGGACTACTTTAGGGGACCTTAAACGACTATCACAGGGATCCATTCCCCCACTCCTTACTAAGAACCAGGGAGTTGTTTGGTAGATTTCTCTCTGGGATTTTGGCGTTAGGGCTTATTGTCGTGCTCTACAGACAGAGCCCGTGACTGAGGTATGATGACAATGTTGCATGGCATGGTGCACTCAGCCATCCGGAATCTGAGTTTTTGTGGATTAGGTCTTTTCCGCTTCTCTCTACCCTATACACTAAAACCCTAAAACCCTAAACCCTAAAACCCTAAAAGCCTCAAACCCTAAACCCCAAAACCCTAAAGCCCTAACACCCTAAACCCCTAAACCCTAGACCCCAAAGGCTGCAAAAGGCCAGGTTTAGGGGAGAGTCCACCCACGGCTCGGCTTCCTTGGGCGCAGCTCAAAGTCTCAAGAGGGTTTAGGGTTTAGGGTTTTAGGGTTAGGGTTTGGGGTTTAGGGGTTAGGGGTTTAGGGTTTTAGGGTTTAGGGCTCAAACTCTCGAGAGGGCAGGCTCGAAGGACTCACATGTTAAGGCATTTGGGCCCAAAGACCATACCATACAAAGCTTGGGGGCTATTTTGAGCCCTAGTGTTAGGGTTCAAGAGCACTGAACGCGAGATCGTGACAGCTAGCACCTAAACACTAGTCGCGGGCCCTAGTCTCGAAACTCGACACCTGTAGTGCACCGGAAATTACACGGATCGCCGGTCGACTGTGATTAGACTGTGATTGGGGCGAATAAGTGAACACTTCGTAGCAATATTCCCCGCCAGTTCTGGTACAAACCCAATTCTTTCCGATCATGAAGGACACTGTGTTAGAGCAGGGTCCCAGGCAGAAAATCGTTCGAGGGTCACCTGCTCCTCCTGCCACAGTGTTGCTGTTAGGATGGGCTGCGGTTCAGGGTTGTGGGTGTAGGGGTTGGGATTTATGACTTACCTTCTGGTGGGGTTTAACTACACGCCCAGATGTTAACTTAGCAGCCTTTCCGCGCTCGAGCCCTGTATAAACTTACGAGAGCAATGGGTGTTTCCTAAACCCCAAACCCCCAAACCCTAAACCCTAAACTCTAACCCTAAACCCTAACCCTCAGAAAGCCTTGAACGCTCCGAATCCCACAGGGCCCTCATGTAACGTTATAGAAATCTCGTAGTAGGGCTTCGACTTTAACGTACTTATATATAGGAACCGCTTGGAGACACCATTGTGGACTCTACTATGGGTATACCGTATACATGGAGGTTCTGGAAACGGAGATGAACCCATAAAGCTCAAACTCCGAAGCCCGAAACATGCAACTGTCAGCGCCCAAATGGGCCGTTTTCAAACATAGAACCCCTTTTAGGGTCCCGTTTTATAAGGGTGCCGTACTTTTTGGGGGAACCTAAAAAGCGGACCCTAGTTTAGAGAACTACCCAAATGCACTTAACCCTGAGGGTCCATTTATGGGTCCTTGCTCTCCTACAAGGGATGCATTAGGTGTGTATCAGGACTCTCCCAAACAGAGGCCGAATAACTAGCAACAGCATCCCCATGTATGCCCCAACATCCGGTCTCGGAGTTCGGCTTGTAAAAAGCCAGAAAGTGCTGTACCCTGCACCCTAATCCAATGACTAGGGGGTGCTTTTCTAAGAAACACGTAAGAAACGCGTAACACCCTCTAGAGTCCTAGTGTAGAAGCCTGTTTTACTTCTATAAAGTCCCAGTAGAAGCCTAGTTTAAGCCATTAAAGTCCTAGTCTAGAAGCCGATGCTCATTCCATAAAAGCAGCAAGACGGAAGCTCTCAACCTGTCTGTCTAAACCCTACACCCTAAACACTGAACCCTAAACCCTAAACCCTAGTTTAGGGTTTAGGGCCCTAAACCCTAAACCCTGAACCCTGGATCCTTGACCCCCACCAGTCCATCCTCAACGACCATTATATGGGTAACGCCCGAGGATGTCCGGTCCTTCGTCTGCGGGAAGAGATGGATGGTGACAGAAACTGTCCTTGCCGTCTTCAGGACTATTAATTACTTTAAGGGCTTCATGGTCTCTATATTACGGACTCTAAGGGCCTCAGGGTTATTAAGGACTTTATGATAAGGGGCTCAGGATTATGAAGGAAACATTTAGGGCTTCAGGGTCCTCAGGGCTATTAAGGACTTTCAGGGCTTCAGGGTTATTAGGGACTCTCAGGGCCTCAGGATTTAGGGTGTAGGAACCCTAAAACCCTAAAGCCCTAAAACCCTAAAGCCCTAAACCCTAAACCCCTAAAGCCTTAAACCCTAAAACCCTAAAACCCTGAAACCCTAAGACCCTAACACCTCGGATACCTTTGGGGGCTTTTTTGGGTGGAGGGAGCTTCGGGAGCTTGGGCTGAGGACTGGCGGAGTTCCAGGAGCTTAGGGCTCTAGGGCTTTTGGGGGCGCTAGGACCCTGGGGCGTTAGGGTTTTAGGGCTTCAGGGCTTTAGGGGCTTTAGGGCTTTAGTGGTTTAGGGTTTTAAGGTGTTAGGGTTTAGGGTTGTTAGGGTTTTAGGGCTTTAGGGGTTTAGGGCTTTAGGGGTTTTAGGGCGGCGGGAATTTGGATGAAGCTTGACACTCCAGCCCTGCAAGCTGTTGGGTCACTGAGCTCCTCGTCCCAAACCATAGGGGGGCCCTCGATCACTAGAATAGGATCTCGCGGTATATTCTTATAGGGCTTAGGGCTTTTGGGTTTGGGGTTTAGGTTTCCATTATGAGATATGACCGAAATAGGGACGAATCTATTCCAACCATTCCGACTCCTATGCTACCACAGACTCTAGACTCTGATGCCCTGAACCCTCAACTCGCAACCAGAACCAAACCTGAGATTCCTGCAAGGGGGCCCCACGATATAGCTCCTTGCCCTAAAGCCTAAAGCCTAAAACCTAAATACCCTGAACCCAAGCCCGAAACCCCTAAACCCTACACGCGGAACCCTACACGTGAAACCCTAACACCTAAACCCTAACACCTAAACCCTAACACCTAAACCCTGACACAGAAACCCTAACATACTTCCCCAATAAGCCAGGGAAATAAAAAGGTGAAACTTTCAGATTACTACTAAAGGATAAGAACCCCAAAAGATACAAAAGGTTGGGTATTGGGGAACTAAGCTAAATCCTAAACCCTAAACCCTAACCCTAAACCCAATCACCCCCCAAGGCCGAGTTGCTTCTTCTTTCCCAGTCTCGCGAGCTGGGTGTTGGTCAGAGCTGCCTGGCAGGGAAGAATCTTAAAGGAAACTACAGGCGGGGAGTTTACGGTTTAGGGTCTAGGGGTTTAGGGCTTAGGGCTTAGGGTTTAGGGTTTAGGGCTTTAGGGCTTTAGGGTTTAGGATTAAAGGAAACCACAGGCGGGGAGTTTAGGGTATATAGGGCTTCCATAAGGCTTCTATAAGGTATATAGACCTTCTATAATAAGGCTCCTATAACGGTAGCTGCCTGGCGGGGAAGACTTGGCAAGTTCGGGTGGTCGCGTGGTCTTGCTTCCTCCGATTAGGGTTCACCATGGTTTACCCTAAACCCTACACCCTAAACCACAAACCCCAAAACCTAAACCCCAAACCCTACACCCTAAAGCCCAAACCCAAAAACCTACACCCTAAACCCCAAACCCAAAACCGACACCCCAAACCTACAAGCTTCACGGTTCAGGACTGAAGAGATTGGTGGCCTACTGGGGGGTTCTATGGGGGTCCCTTCAGGGTCTATGAGGCTCTATATGCTCATTGAGTTGAGGGTGCATTGAGCCCCCTAGAAGGATTTGCTGAAATTCGTTGGACGAACGCCTCGAGGGGGATTGTACTACAAGAATATAACAGAGCTTCGTGAATCGAACATGGCTAGTATAGGGGCCTTAATAATTAGAATGGGGTTTTGGGGCCCATTATACTATATCTAGAATAAGGAACCCCCCAAAATAGTATAGGTAATCATTTAGGCCCCTATATTATTTGACTTGGGTTGGGTGGGTAGGACTGGCAGGGCGCTGGCTTAGGGTTTAGAGTTTACCTGCACCTCAGAGAACCTGCCTTTTCAGGGCTATAAACCCTGAAAAGGGAAGGGCATTTGAAGCTGAGGTAGAGGTCAGCGCCATAGCATCAATGACTTCATGCCTACTCCATGCGGCATGCGCTCTACGCAGCCAACCTCCAAGAAAACACTTTGGATTCTGTACTGTTGGGGCCTGAAAAAAATAGAATACGGCTTTCGGGTGTATTCTACCAGAATTATAAGAAGAAACCCCCCTAGCATTGGTAGTTATTTCGGCCTCATTAGCCAGAATGCCCCACACAAAGCACCTAAACCCTAGACCCTAAACCCTAGACCCTAAACCCTAAACCCTAAAACACAAAAACAAAAAGCACTCTGCCTGATACACCGCTGGCGAGTGCTTGCTGGTGGTGTTGGCCTTTCCAGTTTGGCACTCCGGGGTTCTGTCAAATGGGTTTTAGGGGTTTAGGGGTTTAAGGTTTAGGGGTTTAGGGTTTAGGGTTTAGGGGTTCAGGGGTTAGGGTTTTAGGGTTTAGGGTTTTAGGGTTTAGGGGTTTGGTTGCATATAGACTCTTGAATTACACAGAGCGTTCCGCACCTAATCCTGATATGTCCTGATAATCAAGTACTCAAAGTCATTGCCGAAATAGCCACCGTCACCGCCATCAATGGTGTCATTGGCGCCATCATGTCCCACAAAGACGAAGGTAGCGTCTATGATACTAGTGAACTAGTGATCGCCCTAAACCCTAAACCCTAAACCCCAGACCCTAACCAAAAAGATGTCGGAGGAGTCTGTGCCCACAAGAACACATTGCAGCTAGTTTCGGTGGTCTCTGCAGCAGGATCATTCGGGCGATGGGCTTGGGGAAACCCTCTAGAATCCTCTAGAGGTCTACAACTGTAGCACAAATCGAATTCCTACAACCCACAGGTAGTTCTAGGGTCATAAGTCCCGTAACCCCATAAGCCCTAAGCCGTAGACCCCTAAAGCAACCCCTATAAACCCTAAACTTGGCCTAAACCCTCGACAATGGATACTGCCCCCACTCAGCAACAGCTGCGTAATCTTCATAATATGGAGAAATATAAAGCCCTCTTGTAGTGGCCGTACTATAAACTGCTACTGTATGGGGGCAGTACCCAACCTAGACCCTAAGCCCTAAACCCGATTCGAAGTCATTGGAGCAAGCAAGGCCGAAGCACGTGCAAGTGGAACCCCGGAACACCGGAAAAAAAAACTCCAACTCGAAGCCCAAAAAGTCCAAACCCCAAAGGCCTAGATACGGTTGATGATATAAATCCTGCACTACGAATAATAAGGTATATACCATTATTCTCGTAGTTTAGGGCCCTTAAGGTAATGCAGGATTTATAGCATCAACAGTATGCCTAGTTTAGGGTCTAAGAGGGTTTAGGGTTTATCCAAACCCCGAAGGCGTAAACATGCCTACGGTTGATGATCTACATCCTTTGCATTACCTTCAGGACCCTAAACTATGGGAATTGTGGTATATTCCTTGTTATGGGTGATGCAGGATGTATAGCATCAACCGTAGTTTAGGGTCAACGAGGGTTTCGGGTTTTTGGTACTGATATGGGGGGATACTTCCCTGATTCAGAATAGCAACTCCTAATATCGAAAGCCCACATTCACCTAGAGAGGTACGTAGGACTCCTTGGGTAAAGCACCAAACAAGGCTATCCTAACCCCAAGCCCTAAGCCCTACACCCTAAACCCTAAACCCTCAACCCTAAACCCTCACCCTAAACCCTAAACCCCGAAACCCTAGATCCTAAACCCTAAACCCTCGCCCCATAAGCACCGGACGAAGACCACGGCGTCCGCCCCCGCGAGCCATTGATCCTGAGGTCCGGTCCTTCTCGGAGTTTCATACAGATTTAGGGCTTTGGGTTTAGGTTTTAGGATTTAGGGTTTAGGGATTGGGGATTAGCGTTTAGGGTTTAGGATTTAGGGTTTTGGGTTTAGGGTTTTGTTAAAGGGTTTTCAATACAGAAGCCTCTTATACGGCTCGGAAAAGGATGCTGCTGTAGGAACCTGATTAAGAAACCCTGACCTGGTTAGGCCAGGGTTTCTTAATCAGGTTCCTACATGACTATAAGGGTTCGGAACAAGGCTTGGGGGATTAGGGTTTTAAACTTGGGACTTTGGGGATATTAGGGTCTGAGGGCTTATATATATATATATATATATATCTATATGGGGCCTTGAGTTTGGGGTTATGGGTATACGGACTCCGAAATTCAACCACAGCATAGAACACCACGGGAGGCCCTAAGCTGAAAATTGAGCTCCAAGCTCCATTTTCGGGCTATGGGAGTCCGAGGCTTCTGAGGAGCTTATCAGCACATACCTTCAGCTGTAAACTCTGCAGCTCAAAGCCCTACAAATCCTAAGACTTTAGAGACCCAAACCCCGGAACCTGTGACCTACTTATACAGAGCCCAGTACACCCCTTTAATTAAGGAATAGATACCTTACATTCTAAGGGGCTTCATATTATGACTTAAGCTACATATATTCCTTAAGTAAGGGGTATTGGGCTCGCTGGGCTCCGGCTAGAGGAGCCAAGAGATTTCTGCACGAAACCTACAGTGGGGTGTGCGGGATTGCGGAGCTTCCGCGCGCACATCTTCTGTCGGCAGCCTAGATCCGAAACCCTACACCTGGATTTCTTTGCATCTCTCTTTCCCAGTGAGCCCAATACCCCCTTAACTAAGGAACGTAGCTTAAATCATAATATGAAGCCCCTTATAATTTAAGGTATAATCCTTAATTACAGGGGTATATTGGGACTCCCTGGGTCTTTAACCCAAAGGGTCCTATGTACCTATGTAGTAGTAGAATGTAGGGTTTCTGTAGTCGGAATCACTAAAATGATTTAGGGCAGTATCCCCATAACAGTCCGTAGGACCCTCTGGGTAACTAGGTCGCCGCAAGATGCGCCCATGACGTCAGACTACGGACTTTACGCATCCAAGAGTCCGGGCCCCTCAACCCTGGCAGCCATGAAGTGACTATAAAACCCTAAACCCCCTAAACCCCCTAAACCCCCTAAACCCCCTAAACCCCCAAACCTCTAAGCCCTAAACCTGTCAAAAAAAAACCTAGTCTCTTCCTCCTTTCATCCCGCTTCCCTTGCCTTTTGGCTGGCCCAAGGTTTAGGGTTCTAGGGTTCAGAGGTTTAGGGCTTAGGGTTTAGGGTTTTAGGGTTTAGGGTTTAGGGTTTTAGGGTTTAGGGTTTAGGGTTTTAGGGTTTAGGGTTTAGGATATTAGGGTTTGGGGTTTAGGGCTTTAGGGGTTTAGGGTTTAGGAATTTAGGGCCTTTCATCCCGCTTCCCGTGCCTTTTCTGGCCAAGTTTCAGGGTTTAGGGTTTAGAGGTTTAGGGTTCGCCTGGATTTCCACCCTCGACACCCTGTCATCGATGCTCAGCCGCATGGCAACTATGCTCACAAAGGTGAGCATTTTGCCATCGAATCCCTCCAAGCTTGCCTCGGGATTCCGGTACCACCCCTGGTACCCGAACAGGTTCATGTAAATGGTGGAGTTATACCCTAAACCCTAAACCCTAAACCCCTAAACCCTAAACCCTATAAACCCTAAACCCTACACCCTAAACCCTAAACCCTAAACCCTAAACGGTGGAGTTATACATGAGCCTGGGGGCCTCTCTGGGGAAGCGGGCGTCTCCGCGTGGCCCAGCACCTGGTGATCGTTTGGGGTCTCCTCCGGCATTGCTGGCGACCCGGCATCTATCAAAAGGTTCAAGGAGGTTGCTGTGTGAAACTCCCAACTCGAGGTTGTCATAGTTGAAGTAGAATGCGAAGCTGCCGTGTGTTGCGGGGATGCCGACATATACCCTCCGTGCGCGCGTGGAGGACATCAGTCTCCAACCCCCACCATGAAGCACGGATGGGACTTGCCAATCTCCCCCGATGGCAGCCTCATACTTCGAAAAGAAGAACCTGGCCAACAACGAAGCCATGCACACGATCCGCGCGGGATCTTTGTGACTTTCTGGCTTCGGGAAGGTGCCGTGGATCGGCACGGCATTCTCCCAGCCGGATTGGCTTTGAGAGTCTTTACTCAACGGGTCCTAAGTACCTTTATAGGAGAATGTAGGGCTTCGCTAATAGGAGTTACTGTGAAGATTTGGGAAGCATCCCCCATAACACGGTTGATGATATGAATCCTGCATTACCCATAATAAGGAATATGCGAAAAATTCCCATACTTTAGGGTCCTATGAGGTAATGCTAAGGATTTATATCATCAACACTAGTACCTAGGACCCTTCGGGCTCGAGGATCCTGGGGCTCGGTTGCTGGCCAGCCTCAAAAGCCAAAGGTCACAGTCCAGCAGAGGGCTGCACGCAATGAAGTTCAGGGCGGTTTAGGGTTTGGGGCCTTTAGGGTTCAAGGGAGCCGCTTCGCAGACCCTATAACCCTTAGCATCCAAATCGTCCAAAGGCCTTGTATAATCGGGCCTTTGGGCCCAAATTAACATATGAGTCCTTTGAGGCTAGGGGTAAGGGTCCATGTACCCATCTAGTAGATACTTTGTGCCTATGCAGGGAGTACTTTAAGGCCCAAGTCTATACTATATGGGTACATGAACCCTTACTTGGAGGTTCATGGGTAGTTATAAGTGGGGTTATAAGTCCCCTAATATGGGTTATAACTTTAGCTACCCTACTTATAACCCACTTATAACTACCCATGAACCTAAACCCTAAACCCTAAACCTCCAAGTATAGGGAAAGTAGGCAGCTATCGAGAGCAAAAGGCGACAAGGCCAAGGGCCCTCTGAAAGATTCTGCCGCCATACCCGCGATGAACTTATGTGGGTAGGGTTTAGGGTTTAGGGCTTGGGGTTTAAGGGTTTATATAGGGTTTAAGGGTTTAAGGGTTTAGGGTTTGGGGGTTTAGGGTTCTCTAAATCAGGGTCCCCTTTCAGGTCCCGGCACTCTTATAAACGGAACCCTGTCAAAGGGACCCTCATTTAGAGCACTACCCCCCATGTGTCTGAACCCTAAACCCTAAACCCGAACCTCGAAAACAGCGACTCTGAAAACTTGGCTAAAAGCTGGTTCGATGCTAGAAAATGAATTGTAAGGGTCCATTTACTCCTTATTGATGGGTTTGGTCACCCAAAAAGCGCCCAAAGTCCTATAATACGGGGTACTGGGACCCTTCGGGGAAGGTAGAATTGTAGCATTTTTGGGAGAACCAATTTACGTTTTACGGCTCTGACCCGTTCATCGGAAGATAAGACCCTGGGGCTCCAAATAGCCCAAAGTAGGTCCTATTTATAGACTTTAGGCCCCAAAGTAGGTACCATTTGCATACTTAGAGCCCTTGGGAGAGACCAAAAGCAACCTTCATGGCAGGGTCTGAAGGTAGCAACTCGCGAAGTGAGTCCTGGCTTTGGCCACGACGTAGAAAGCACCGAACCTAGGAAAGCTCCGGGCTTCGGGGAAGGAGCTTAGGTTTTAAGGTTTAGGGTTTATAGGGTTTAGGGGTTTGGGTTTAGGGTTTAGGGTTGAGGGTTTAGGGCTTAGGTTTTAGGGTTTAGGGTTGAGGGGTTTGGAGGCACACAGGCTTACATGGTTCACGATTTTGGGGTCTACGAGTCTACAGTCTACAGGGCCTGGGCTTAGGGCAACGTCATTATTCTCGGCGTTGCTTGCTCTTTCGGGGTTCCCTTTGGGACGATCGATTCGGGAGTTTACAGCTTGCTCGGGCGGGTGGGTGGGCAGGGGTGTTTCTCTTTGCCTATTCTTATGACTGCAGCATCTACCGTGACTGAATACGGATATTCTGCGTTCTAGCACGCTGCGCCTAAAGCCTGTGCCCATGAATGATGTTGCTTGCAGGACAGGACTAAGGGAAGTTCGACTGCATCATAACAGCGACGATGAAAGGCCAATAATCAGAATATCTGACAAATGACAACAGAGTAAACAAGATCATGAAGGTGTTGCCCGCAAGAATGTAGCCACTTCATCTCGAAAGAGAACCAACATGCTTCCGTCAATAGCACCATAACCACGTCAAGACAAGACAACGACACCTGAATACCAACACCTCAAAAGAAACAGCTGCCGCTGCTGCTGCTGCTGCTGCTGCTGCTGCTGCTGCTGCACGACCTCGCCTTGGATGCTGATGCTTCTCCGAACGCATGTCTGTACTCTCCACAGCTGTGCTTCATACCCGAACCCAGACACCGCCTCCGGGATTCAGGGACTCAAAGGGCTCTCCGTGTAGTTTCAACATAGACATGGTTGAAGGAGTATAGGGTTTCAACAAGGAGCCCCCACAGACTATGAACATCAATGATGACGACAACTTCTCCCGTCGGTCTAGGCCCCAACTTAAACCGCTAGACTTTATCCGCTGAGATGTAGCTGGGACACCCTTGGAGGAATTCAGGATCTCTGGCGACAAAGAATTTAGGGTTTAGGGCTTGGGTTTTCTTAATAAGGGTCTTACCAAACTTCTTAGACTCTTAAGTAAATTCTACACCGAACTTTGTAACAAGGACTCGAGGGAATAGTGTTAGTATTTATCCAAACCCTTCTAGTACACGGCGCGGCTCCATGAAATGAGGGTTGCTATTGTATGAACCCGGACCCATCTTAACACCTTAATCCCTTAACCCTTGAACCCCGATGCCCTAAGCCCTAAACCCGGGACCCTGACCCCTAAACCCTAAACCCTAAACCCTAAACCCGGGACCCGAACCCCTAAACCCTAGACTGTAGACCCGAAACCCTGGGGGTTGCTATAGGGACCCCTTTCTCTTTACGTTTTGAGGGTCGGACACACCGGGGGGATATTCTACTTTTATGTTAATAAGGAGATCCCAAAATAGTATTGGTAATGATCTCGGCCCTAACCCCTAAACCCTAAACCCTGAACCCTAAACCGTATTTTACACGGCTTAAGGGATCCCTGTCTCTGCTCCCGGGAGCTTTGGATCCTGGCCGGGGGCTGCTGCTATTGGCATTCAGGATCTGCTTCGAAAAGCGCCTCCACGGATTCCCGTGGCTTTGGAGGTTCAGGGGTTTAGGGTTTAAGATTTAGGGTCTTGGGGTTTAGGGTTTAGGGTTTTTTGGGGTTTAAGGGTTTAGGGTTTTTGGGGTTTAAGGGTTTAGGGTTTTAGGGTTAAAGGTTGAGGGCTTTAGGGTTACTAGGGCTTTCCGGAATCCGCTCGCTTTAGAGGTGAGGGCTTAAGGGTTGATTGGCGCTTCAGGATTTAGTAACCCCTAAAACCTAAACCCTAAAACCCAAACCCTGAAACCTAAACCCTAAACCCCACACCTTTAAACCCTAAACCCTAAACCCCCTAAACCCTAAGCCCTACACCTTTAGGGGTCATAATCGGGTTTGGTGCATCCCCAAGGTCGACTTGGATCTACTCGAACCGGGTGCTTTGTAAGGTCTTGCTCGAGCCCTAATCTTAGGGGCCGAGTACCTTAGCCCAAAAAAGGGGTTTAGGGTTTTTATTTTAGGGTTTAGGGTTTAGGGTTTATATAAACCCCAAAAGGTTAAAGGTTACCTACTCAGCCCCTAAGCTAATGCGTCTTGCGAAAGGGTCCGTTGTGGTAGGTTGTGGTATAGTGAACCCAGAAAGTTGGAACATGGATTCAGGATGATTAGTGCAGGGATTGGGGTTTTGGTTCAGCGTTTAGGGTTCAGGGTTTAGGGATACTTCACCGTAAGGTCATGAGGATAATGATGTTAAAGCTTTCTGGCTTCTACTGTAGGTTGAAGGAAGCGTTCAAGTTTGGGGTTAAACAGCCTGTGGGGTTGGGACCGCCTCCATCTCTAACCCGCTGAAGTTTTGTTCCCATTGCGGGTAAAAAAAATGCACGGATCTCTATACTCTGCCAAAACCCTACCAGGACCCACCAAATGCCCCTTAATGGGGCCCTCATGGTTCTAGATAGTGGGCATTTAGGGTATAGTAGAGGG
>CAJNJA010090719.1:0-19812 GCA_905231915.1 Symbiodinium necroappetens
TATATATATATATATATTTTATTATATTATATTATATTATATTATATTATATTATATTATATTATATTATATTATATTATATTATATTATATTATATTATATTATATTATATTATATTATATATATATTATAATTATATATATATTATATATACACATACAATATATATATAATATATTATATTATATATATAATATTATATATATACATATATATATAATATTATATATATATATATTATATTATATTATATATATATATAATACGTATGTATATATACACATATACGCACTTTAATTTCGGGAGGGCTTAGGCTTACGGACACCATGAAGCTTCAACTTGAAGACTTCTCGGCCTCGAAGGTGAGGCTGTCGAGCGGCACGGACGTCTGCCTGCAAGCTCGGATTGGAATCGAAAGCTCGGTATTTTTTACGGTTTTGGGGATTTAATTAGGGTTCGTTAGGGCTTAGGGTTTATAGGATAAATTGTCATCTTGACCTCTATAATAGTGGAACAATTAGAGCCCAAAACCATATTCTAAGTGTTTCAGGCCCCTAGGACTAAGCCCCTGTACTATCCCGTGGTCTAGGGCTTAGGGGTCTTTACACAGCACCCGCTGCTCTCGGTCTGATGCTTGGCGTTCAGTTCCGAATGTTGGTCTTCCGTCTTCAGGTTTATGGAAATTGCAGAGGGTTTGGGTGCCAACAAATTTTGACCGAAACGGGTTTACCGAGTTTTGTCTTTTGATTTTGAGTTTGGGGCTGGGCTGGGGGGCCGGCGTAGGCCCCCTGGCCCCGTTTTGACCGAAAGTTTTGACCGAGTTTCGTCTTTTGGAACCTGATGGGCGGGCTGGGCTGGGGGGGTCGGGTGTGGAGCGGGCTGAGGCTGGGGCTGGGATTGGAGCTGGGGCTGGGAGTCTTGGCAGGGGCTGGGGGTGGCCTGACTGTCGGCTGAAAATGGGGCTGGGGCTTGGGGCGCGGAGGGTTTTGCTACTCGCGGGTGGGTTCGGGTCGACTCGATTGACCCTGAAACGGAATTTCTTTTTTAAAGAAATTGGAAAAGTTGTGTCCCAACCCGAAACAGGTTTCCGGATGCCTGAGTAAATCCATAAACGTTTGTAGTTTAGCGTTTATGGTTTGTGCTTTCTAGTTTAAGGCGAGATTTGCTGGACGAGGCGGTATTTTGGGTGATAGTTTCTGAATATTTAAAAGGACCATTTCAGATTGGGCTGGGGGCCCATGGTGGGGTACTCCCCATTCTGGACGGGTTTAGGACTTAGGGGTTTAGGGTTTAGGGGTGTAGGGGTTTAGGGTTACTTAGAGCCTTTGAAGAAGAGTCGCAACTAAGATCCTCTTGGGCCCAGTAATGCTTCAAAACAGTAAAACCGTGACTTCCGAAGCGTTTCAGGGTATACGCTCTGGGAGTATTAGGAGGGGAATGTGTGGCCCAAGGTTTAGGCTTCGGGATCTAGGCCCTGGTGTACAGTTGGGTGCGCTTTCGGTGCATTTGTATACGGGCCCCCAAAAATAACCAAGACTGTGTTGAATTTTTGGTGCTCCTGACTAAACTTGTAGTATAGTATACCCCCGAAACCCTGTTCTAGTTATTAAGGCCCGCTTAAATTATAGAACAAGCCCAATTATGGATCCCATTTCGGCCCCGTTTAAGGGACCCTTTCAGGAACCCTCTTCCAGTCATACACCCTAAACCCTAAACACCAAACCCTAAACCCTGAAACCCTAAACCCTAGACCCTGGAACCCTGGAACCCTGGAACCCTGAAGCGCTAAACCCTAAACCCTGGAACCCTGCAACCCTGCAACCCTGGAACCCTGAAGCCCTAGACCCTAAACCCTGAACCCTGAACGCAAAACCCTGGAACCCTGGAACCCTGGAACCCCTAAACCCTAAACCCTGGAGCCCTGGAACCCGGGAACCCTGAAACCCTAAACCCTAAACCCTGAACCCTAAACCCCGGAATTTATTTACCGCCAACTTGGACTAGAGCTTGGAGAAGAAGAAGAAGAACCCTAAACCCTGGAACCCTGGAACCCTGAAGCCCTAAACCCTAAACCCTGAACCCTAAACCCTAAACCCTGGAACCCTGGAACCCTGAAACCCTAAACCCTGTATTTCTTCCATGCCCAATTTGGAAACCACTGGCCTTCCCACGTTGAGCCGCAGCCGAATGACCTCTGTGGGGTCGGCGTTCAGGCTCACCAGGACGACAAGCTGGTACCAGGTGTCTGCTTGTAGGGTTCCATCAAACCTGCAGGGCTTTCATGTTGTAATATACTATCTTGCCATACAACTTAAGATCATATAATACGTATATTAATTAACATGATACAGTACAATATAATGTGATATATCATGGTACTACATAACATAGGGGCTTCGTGGACTTTCGGGGGTTTGGTAAGGTCTGATCCGTGTTTGAGCAGACTTCGCAAGATCTCTGCTGTTTTGCTTTAGTGCATCTCCCCCTCTCCTTCTCGTCTCCCTCTCCATCTCTCCCTCTCCGTCCCCCTCCCTCTCACTCTCCCTCTCACTCGCCCTCTCCATCTCTCTCCCTCTCCCTTGCCGTCGCCCTCTCCCTCTCCCTCTCTCTCACCCTCCCCTCGCCTTCGCCCTCTCCCTGTGCAGGGCCACCTGCGTTCAACTCACGTGCCCACCTCCTCTCAGAATCCACTAAGCCCCAAACCCTAAACCCCAAACCCTAAACTGTAGCGTTGCAGAAGTGCATACACAAGTTATAGCAGCAGGGAGTCAGACCCTAAACCCCAAAACCCTTTCCTCTTCTCCTGTTGGAAGTTCATGGGTAGTTATAAGTAGGGTTACAAACCCCCTAGTATGAGTTATAACTGCAGTTACCCTACTTCTAACACCACTTATGGTTGCACCCATGAACCTCCAAGCTGACCCTACACTCTCAACTCGGACCTGCAAAGTATCCAACCAAACAAACTCCGAAACCCGGGAAACACAAAGACCTGCGAAGCCCTGCCCTGGTTCTGGAAGAAGTCACCAGCCTGAGCCCTCCACGGTAACCTTTGAAACCCGAAACGCGCCGGAACCCTCAAACCTCAAGACTAACCCCTAACAAAACCCCCCAAAAAAAAAAATGCCGCCCGGATGCTAAAGAAGCCCCACACGCTCAACCCTACGAACATCCGAAACATGCAGAAAAGCCCGGAAACAGAAGTCTGAAACCCGAAAATACCCTTGAACGCCCCATTAAAAACTTGGCAAAATGGCACTTCGGTAGCCGAGAAGATGCTTATTGAACCCTAAACCCTAAACCATTGAAGGCCACGAGGCTGGAAGAAGCCGCCAAAGCACGCAACCGGGTTCGGCCAGCCCCCTGCGAGCTCGGTAAGGCCGGAACCTGCTTCTGGGCTCTTGGTTGTAAGCTGTAGGGCTCCTTTAAGGGTTTAGGGAGTAGGGCTCCATTAAGAGTGGCTTTATGGGTTCCCTTTACGGGTTAAGGGCCCTTTGGTGCGTGTTTTTTCTTCCGGGTTTTTGGGCTTGGGCTTAAGGTTCTTTTGGTTGGGGTCTAGGGTTTTAAGGTGTAGAGTTTAGTGTTAGGGTTTAGGATTTATGTTCCTATTCAGGGTTTAGGGCTCTGGGGTGAGAGAGTTCAGTTTGCCAAGACTTGAGGGGCTAGAATTAGAAAAGCTTTACCAGATTGCTGCGGAGAGGAGATTAAGGAAGCAATTTGGTGGCCAAATAAATCATCAGAATCAGGAAGCATTTATTTGATACATCTCTCCAATATGGTAGCCTGAATTACATTCCTACCAAGACCGCTCTCTGTCTCTGCACTTCTGTCTACGCTTGGGCACAAGGGGTCTTAGGGCTTAAGGGTTTTGGGGCTCTAGGTTTGCCGGCCATGAGGCTGTAAGGATTGAGTTTATGGTTTTTCGGTTTAGAGTTTAGGTTTTTGGGCTTTGGGGGTGTAGGGTTTAGGGTTTCAGGGTTTAGGGCTTTTTGGGGGTTAGGGCTTCGGGACTTGGGGTTCTAGGGCTTGAGGGTTTTAGGGTGCTTTGGCCCTGGCGCTGCTATTCAGGGTCGAGGAAAAAACATGGACACGGCCAAGCCTTTGCGAAGGGCAGGAGAACGGAGGCAGGATCTACAGGTGCATCTAGTTCATGGGGCCTCAGTGATTGGAGTAGGGTGTTGCGGTTTAATTTCTGTACAGACTGCCTGCCGACCGCGGTCCCGGTGCCCTGTGGACTGCCCTGTTCCTTCCCAGCCGGATTGGCCTTGGCCTTAGTTGCAGTGCCCGTCCTTCTTGTCGTCCGGCTTTCCCGTGGCTGCGCGGCTGCCCACCGCGGTACCGGCGAGTCCGGGACGCACACGCCAAGTCGATCTCCGAGAGCCGCAATCGCAGTGGGTCACGGAGTCACGCTAGCACTCTTCTCAGGGTTCCTGTTCAGCATATATACTTATATTATATTATATTATATTCTATTCTATTCTATTCTATTCTATTATGTTATGCTATATTATATAGCATTTGGCACAGCTGATCGACCGATGGCGCTCGCAAGGGAGGGTGACCACGTTCACCATGACCCTCACGCGGTCTTTGTTTTCTGGACCGCCGAGAAGAAAACCATCATGACCGCGGCCGTTCCCTGGTCTTGGGATGCTGTAGGAATCTTTATCTTTGCAGTCGTCCGGGGGCACCCGAAGCGGAGATGTGGCCGCATTCGCGCCGCATGCCAATGCATCCTTCCCCCCAAAATGCCCTTGAACCCTATAAGTCCATAAAACTCTGATGCCCAACCCAGAAACCCTCCAGACCCGCAGACTCTAAACCGCAGAGACTCTGAAAGTCCCACAAGAACAGAGCCCAAGTGCGCCCAAGCAGCAGTTTGGTGGAAAGCCCAGCAAGCTGTCACTGGACTCGTCGCGGAGGAACACGGAGTGATACCTAACCATGGCTCAAACCGGGCCGGGCCCGAGGCATCTTGCGCTGCAGGGGCTTTTGGGCGATAGGGCTTTGAACTTTGAAGCGAACCCCTGAACCCATGAACCTAGACCCTAAAACCCACAAAGACCCTAAACCTTAAACCTTAAAGGCTGAGCCTTTAACCCTAAACCGTAAGCCAGAAAAGTCCTACTAAGCCCTGCGGGTAGACCTGAAGGGGCAAGAACTAGATACCACTTTGATCCAACAAGATGGCGCCCACCAGGGGTGCCCTGCAGGTCCGAAGGAGAGAATCTTCCTGAAACGGAATTTTGAAATTTAGGGTTTTGGGTTTAGGATTTTTGGGGGGGTCCAATTTGGGAAGGATTAGAATTAGAACCTCTGGCCTCTAGTTTACTACTGAAGGCTTGGGAATCACCACAGAGAAAGAATAGAATGTCTGTAGAGCCATAAAGCCCTTGTGAGCATGTTAGAGGCCCTGAAAAGAAATAGAAACCCATCCTCCAACACCTTAAATCCTGGGGTAGCCCTTAAAGCAACCCATTGTAGTAGCCCTGGTCCTTGGCAAGACTTGCATGCTGGCCCCGCGCCGACCTCACAGTGACCTTCCTAGAACCGTCCTGTAACCATAAACCCCCTAAACCCTAAACCCCTAGACCCTAAACACTAGACCCCTTAACCCTAAACCCTAGACCCCTAAACCCTAAACCCCTAGACCCTAAACCCTAAGCCCCTAAACCCCTGTAAGGCTTCGACCCCATCCCCTCATGCCCCGAAGTTACGGGAACTCGGTCGGGTCGTAGGCGACCACGCTCTCGCTCGTGCGGAAGCCTATCCACCTCTGTGGAGGGGGGGTAGGGTTTAGGGTGTAGGGTCTACGGGGATTAGGGTTTAGGTCTAAAAAAGTCTAGGGGTTTAGGGTCTAGGGTCTAGGGTTTTAGGGTCGAGGGGTTTAGGGTTTAGGGCTTATAGGATTTCATAGAGGTAGTGATGATGTTTAGGGATTCCAGAGAAGCTGTCAACCCCTCAGTTGAGGAATATACCACACAACTCTTCGTGGGGCCTTTGGGGGACAGAGGGTTTCACAAACCCTAAACCCCAGACCCTAAGCCCTAAACCCTAAATCCTAAACCCTAAGCCCTACTTTGGCAGTTTGGGGTGCCTGTTTCGAGGCGTAGGGTCTTCGGATTCAAGGTGCGGGTCAGGCCGAAACTAACGTTGTTGAAGTCTTATGGCTCAGTGTATGCTATTGGTAGAAGCCAGAAAGTTGGGACATGATTGTCCTCATGCCCTTATGGTAAAGCATAAGGGATCCTGGCACTCATCCTAATCCCATCTTCCAACTTTCTGGGATTCGCTGTAGGGGTTCCAGGGTCTAGGGTTTGGGATTAAGGGTTTAAGGTTTAGGGTTTGGGATTTAGGGAACGTTTCCAGAACTTCCATCAAAACTTTGCTCGGTTTACGCTCCCCGAAAGATTAGACTAAAACCCTTGCACATCCCCTTAACCTACGCCCTAGAAGCCCACAATACCCCCCCCCCCACCCAAAAACCCAAAGCCCGGAAAACCCATGCAACGCATGTCACTCTAGTGAGAGCAGAAGACTGCCCACTTCAAGGCCTCATTCCTTCACCCCTTGCCGACGCCTAACCAGACTCTGAGCCTATGGATGTATACTACACCGGCCGACAGCAACGCCACGGTTCAGGGTTTAGGGCCGTTTGCGGGGGTTTGGGCTTAGGGTTTAGGGCTTAGGGTACAATCACTCCAATGCAACGCACAGTAGTAACATAATTAACAAGAGCACTTGGAACAGTAGCGATGAGCATGACGAAAGCAATGATCAACACGACGCCCATGCAAAACGAGAAGCGCTTCAAAGTAATCCCAATAGATCATAGAAAACGCCGCTCGTGCTGCTATTAACATTAGGACGAAAACAAATACTACCACAAAAGTTTGCGATCATTGCTGCCGTAATAGCAATCGATTGTACGGTGCTAAACAATCATGCAAATTAACGCAAGCGTAACAAGGAAATAAAATTGACTGAAATAAAAAATCATGAAAGCATATAAAAACGACGAAAATGATGAACACAAATGTTTCTGTGAAGATGAATAGTATTGCCAATGCTCATAAACGTGATAATCTTCATATAATGATATCGGTAACAGCAATAATTAAGCATAACAATAACCACAATCATAGTAATTAATCATAACGACAACTACTGCAGGACAAGGCACAGATAGGTCTCTCTTCCGATGACTGGTGCTAGGAGCTCGGCGCGAGAAGCTCGGAGGTACGCCGCCCGCGCGGTTGCGAGAAGAGCCCACCTGTTTAGGGTTTACGGTTTAGGGTTTGTGGCTTGCACTTCAGGTTTTAGGGTTTAGGAGTTGGGGTGGTTCAGTTTAGGGCTTGGCGTTAGGACTTGGAGTGATTTAGGCTAGGGTTAAAGGCAGTCTAAGGTCTAGAGTTAAAGGTCAAGGCTTCAGGTCGAGTCGGTTTAGGCACTCGCACATGTAAGTTGCATTAATATGTTTAGGGCTTGTCGTGTGAGACTGAGAGCTTGTATTGCAAGATAAGACCAACGAAGGTAATCATCATCATGATCACACTACTAAAAGTAGTAGTACATGTAGTAGCAGTATTCATAGCAATACTCATGTATAACATAAGGGTTTATGGGCGGTTGGGGTTTCAGGCCTAGGGTTCGGCTTTCGTAAGATGGTCTTGACGGTGATTTTTGGACTTTATCAGGGCTTCAGCCCTAAAGCACTGAAAGCCCCACAACCAAATAATCCTACAAACCCCGAAATTTCTAAAACCCTAAACCCTATAAGCCCTCAAAGCCTCAACATCTGGGGGTTCCCAGAT
This sequence comes from Symbiodinium necroappetens, assembly GCA_905231915.1. Classification (NCBI taxonomy): domain Eukaryota; class Dinophyceae; order Suessiales; family Symbiodiniaceae; genus Symbiodinium; species Symbiodinium necroappetens. The sequence continues at coordinate 7,815 of CAJNJA010090719.1, forward strand.
GGTAAATACGAAGCTCTTCTGGTTCTTGCTAAGAAACTTAGGTTTAACTTACCGCAATAGGGATCCAAGAGCGACTGAAACCAATAAGGCTTGCTTATTGTGGTAACTTAATAAGTTGTAGACAGCATGTCTCCCTTGCTGTGGTAACCCTAAACCCTAAACCCTAAACCCTAAACCCTAAACCCTAACTAAACTTGAAGTCCTTAGCAAGAGCCCCAGAGATATTTTGGCCAAGGTCTGAGGAGGTCGTGGTTTTAGGGCTTTGGGCTTAGGGCTTAGGGCTTACGGCTTGGGGCTTGGGGCTTAGGGCTTAGGGCTTAGTGCGTAGGGCTTGGGGCTTAGGCTTAGTGCTTAGGTTTTAGGGCTTAGGGGTTAGGGTCGAGACGGGCTTAGGGTTTAGGATTTGATTCGGCGGATTTAGGGTTTGGGGCTCACGGCCGTTTGGGGGTTGAGGGCTTGCAGATACCTCGGAATATGTATAGAAGGGACTCTTCGGGTCTTCGGGGGATCTCTTACTTCTTGGGACCTCTACCGAGTCCCAAAGTAAGCCTTTAGTCAAACCGAGCGATATACCTTCAGAACCTCAAGGGTTTCTGTGATTTGAGGTACTGTAAAGTCCTTCATATGTGGGTTTAGGGTTTTAGGGTTTAGGGTTTCGGGCTTCGGGATCTGATTCGAGTCTGAGCTCTAAGTAAGCAAGGCACGCCAAGCATGGTAGAACTGCACAGGAGCAGCGCCGGGACATCGCATCGATCCATGGCTGAAGCGAATCCGGCCCTTACTAAACCCGGAAGCCCTAACCTCTAGAAGCTACGGGTAGTCCTTCGTAGGCGGGGTCTCTAAGCCTCAGTGTGTTCAGTACTGTAGCAGATTGTTGGGTGGTTTAGGGTTTAGGGTTTATTACTGTATGGGATTATTGGGCTTTGTAGTATTCTGATATATGGTGCATTCCCTATCTAGGGGCTTTGGGCTGTGAAGCTGCAAACTCTAGACTCTAAACCCCCCTAAACCCTAAACCCTAAACCCTAAACCCTAAACCCTAACTGCGAAAGCCCAAACCCCATGGAAGCCTCACGACCCTGAACCCTAAACCCTAAAACCGCTTCCAAAACCCCTCGAGCCTCGACCGAGGGCAAGGGCGTCTGCATACCGCTACCCTTAAAGGATCCCTGGAAGGAAGCCTCAAAGGAAGACTTCAAGGAAGCCTGAAAGGAAGCCTGAAAGAAACCTCTGCAAGAAAGCTTTATGGGGCATGGTGACTTGAGGTGATGAGGGTTCGAAATTTCTGGTTTAGGGCTGAAGGTTTTGGCCATTTCAGGGTTGAGGGCTTTGAAGTTCAAGGCTGGGGGGGCCATTGGATTTTCAGGGTTCTAAGACCAAAAATTCAGGTGCATGGCGGCAGGCTACAAAAGCCGCAAAGGCCGACTCTTGCGACCGTGTATACTCTATCTACTCTACCTATCCGTCGATCGACCGACGCTGTCGATCTGTACGTGCGTACATGCATACATGCATACATGCTTCCGTACACACACACATGCATGCATCATACATGCATGCATTTACATACTTACTTACTTAGGCACATTGATTGCCCACCATTTTCTAGCTTACTTACGTGCTTACGTACGGCAATGTGTACATGCATGCACATATACAACGGAGCTATTGAGGCTAAGGCGCACAGAAGCGAGCTCAGTGTGTTGAAGACCCGAGAGGTGTGAAGACTAGAAGAAACAGGCTTCTGGACGTTGGTTTAGTGTCCCAAAACCCAAAACCCTGAACCCTAAAACCCCTAAACTCACAAAACCTAAACCCTAAACCCTGAACCCTAAACTCAAAACCCTAAACCCTAAACTCAAAATCCTAAACCCCAAAACCCCAAAACCCAAAATCTTGAAGCCGTAATCTAGACCCGGGAAGTCTCAGGGTCCCAGACTCCAAAAAAAATCTCCAAACACCGCTTCCAAGGCAACAACTTCGGCGCTGAACAGTTGGGTTTAGGGTTTTAGGGTGTTGGGTTTAGGGTTTAGGGTTTAGGGTTTAGGGTCTAGGGTTTAGACAACTCTGGCGCTGAACAGTTGCAAAACACCCACAACATGTTTTGTTATCGTCTTCTAAAGCGTGACTCTTCATTTTGGTCCATAACAACAACCTCAGAGAAAAGCTAAAGATCTGAACACCCTGCAACAAGAACTGTAAGACATACTAACAGCAATAACAGTAACTTTAGAAACAGTAACCAAACCGATGGCGATAAACATTAAAAAAATACAAACATGCTTGTCGAGGGTGGGGAAAAGCCCAAAGAAGCCAACCGGGCCGCGTCGGGAAGAGACCTCTTCTCTTCGCCAAGGGAGGCAGAGCTGGAGGCTGGCGTGTCGAAGCCAGGCTTTGGACCTGATTTCGGTATTGAAAAATGGGTTTAGGGTTTAGGGTTATAGGGATTTATGGTTGTAGGGGTTTAGGGTTATAGGGTTACAGGGATTTAGGGTTATAGGGTTATAGGGTTTTAGGGATGTAGGGTTTTAGAGTTATAAGGTTATAGGGCTATAGGGATTTAGGGGGGTTGGGTTTTCGGGTTTCGGGCTTAGGGCTCAGGGCCTGGGTGCTTTGATAAAGTGCAGTGGAGCGGACTTTGCGACCATCCCAGTCGGCCTACACTGCAGGTGAGACATACGAGCTTCTTCATAGGGCTCAGGGTTTAAGGTTATTTAAGAAGGCCGTGGGGTCCTCTTTATTCCCCAGACAGTGCATGGAGCTCTAACGTTCTGAGTAGAGTCGAAAACATCCCAAACACTGCAGCGGGCAAATACCTGGGTGTTACTAATTTATGAAACAGCTATGCATACGTAGCGATTTAGATATAGATGAGTTGGAAAAGTGGTTATTCAGTCTCATGAGAATACAAATATGTATGGTTTTGAACCTCGTAATTTTCATGAACAGTTTTTGAAAAAAAAACGTGATCCATACAAAAGAAAATGCAAGTAATCACAATGCTTTCAGAAGCTTTTCACATTTTTCATAGGCGCAAAACACAACGATTTGTCATAAACGAATTCAATTCCAAAACCTTTACATCCGCCTGTCTTCAGAGTCGAGAGTATTAGCTAGCACATTGTGGTGATGTCCGTGCGGAAAAATAATTCCCTTGGACGCGGTTCCCGCTGTGGCGCGGTGCATATTTTGCGTTCGGTTCCTGTTTTCCTGTTATTCACGGAGGATCCGCTGGAAACCGTTTCCAGCACACGGTTAAATTACAATAAATGAACCAGCTTTCTGTTTGCAAACATTCAATCGCAGCAGTACTTGGAAGAAAAGATTTCACCGGTCTCCTGAATCGCGCCAGTATATGGGGGCCAGCACAAGTACCGTGCTCATGCACCCCGCCAGTAGTTTGGGAAAAGCGCAGCGGCAGTGTTTGGGGGAAAGCACTTCGTTGGTGTCTGTTTACAGTGAACCCCAGCAAGTTGGAAACCGGATTAAGGACAACTAGTGCTGGACTTCCATATGCGTTCCTCTTAAGGATTGAGGCTGTTAGGTCTCCAACCTTTGGGCTGTTTACTCTATGGTCTCCCGCGATCTCCTGGTGGCTTCTTCGGGGTCATCTCCTGGTCTCCTCGTCATCTCCTGGTCTCCTCGTCATCTCCTGGTCTCCTGGTCGTAATGGTCGTCGTGGTCGCAGTATGTCGCAGTGGTCGTCCTGATGGGGTCTGGTGGTTTAGGGTTTAGGGTTTAGGGTTTAGGGTTTAGGGTTGTTGACTTCATGGTCGTCGCGGGGTTCTTTCACTGTTTTGGGTCCACACTGGGTAGCCCGGTGTTCTCGGAGCTCTGCTGGTGCTTTACGAGGTCTTTGGTTTTACAAGGTTGTTACAAGGGCTTTGTATACAGGGACCATGATATTTGGATGAGCATGCTCGTAGGTGCTTGCACCCTTGCAGACAGTTTCGGTGCGGTGTTTTTTGATGTTGGGTCCCATTGCATTTGGACATCGAGCCACCTTTTAAGAGATGTGAGGTTTAGGGTTTAGGGCTTCAGGGTTTCAAGCTTCGGAGCAGGGCTTCGGGGCCCAGCATGCTACTTGTAGGTGCTTCAATGTTTCGGCTGCAGCGCCTGACGACTTGTAGCTCCTCTTGCCGGTGTGGATAGATACGCGCCGTGTGGATAACTTGGACGCATCAGGTCGAGACGGGAGCAATGTTGTCGTGTCAGTTCGAAGTCCGGCAGCGGCCTAAACCCTAAACCTCAAAGCCCCTAAACCCCAGCCCCAAGCCCTAAACCCCAAAGCAATCCATCCTGAGCCCCACACTCTGAACCCAAAGTCGGAAATCCTGAAGAACCTACCATCCTAGGTCCTAGGCCTTGAAAACGATCCCCAAACATCCGTAAAGGAGCCCATGTAGAAAAACTCGTAGTATGCTAACTGCGGAGAACCCTTATAGAACGTAAGGGAGCCCATGTAGAAACCCTCGTAGTATGCTACCTGTAAAGACTGTACAGAACCCTTATGGGTAGTTCTATAAATTAGGGTCCCCTTTAGGGTCCTTTTTATAAGGATGCCGTACTATATTGGGGACCTAAAAAGGGACCCTAATTTAGAGAACTACCCTTATAGAAACCCCATAGGATGTCAAAGAGTCGCCCTCTTTGGAAACACTCATGGCATCCGGGGCATAGAGTATAGCTAACAGCAAGCCCTTAAAGCCCTCAACCCGAAACCCTAAACCCGAAACCCTAACCTACAAACCCTAAACCCCAAACCCAATACCCCAAGTCCGAAACCCTAAATCCCACTCAAAGCTCAACGGTCCACTTAAAGGGTCATGCGACGTGGTAGTTAGGGCTATTTATTACTGGGCCAGCCACACCTAGAATTACTTAAAAACCCCAACGAAAATACTTTATAACCTTACTTACTACGTGCCATGACCCCTACAACCCAAAACCCTCGTAGATCTCTTTCAGGAACCCTTTTAAGGAACCCAATAAGGAACCCTCTAAGGAACCTAACGTACTAAAACCCATGATCCCCCTTACAGAACCGTATGGATCCCTTTGAGGATCCATTCTAAGGAACCCTATCAGGAACCCCTTAAGGAACCTTACTTACCCAGTCCCATCATCCTCCAAGCAAAGCTTATACCGTAAACCCTACACCCTAAAAACCCTAAACCCTAAAAACCCTAAGCCCTAAAACCCTAAACCCCCTAAGCCCTAAGCCCTTTCAAAAGATCCCTTTAAGGAGCCCCCTAAAACCCTAAACCCCCTTACGCCCCCAAGCCCTTTCAAGGGATCCCTTTAAGGAGCCCTTTGAGTGCCCCTAAGCCCTAAACCCCTAAAGCCCTTTCAAGGGATCCCTTTAAGGAGCCCCCGGAAAGCCTGGCCTTGAGCCTCCGGGAACCAAAGCCAGCTGCTCGCCGTGTCCACGCCCGCTAGGATACTGCCAGGGTTTAGGGCTTTAGGCTTGATTTTGGGGCTCAGGGTTTAGGCTTGATTATTGTGTTTAGGGATTTCAGGGTTTAGGGTTTAGCGTTTGGGGTTTAGGGTTTGTTTTTTAAGTGTAGGGTTTTTAGTGTTTAGGGTTTAGGGATTTTAGTGTTTAGGGTTTAGGGTTTGGGGTTTCGGGCTTAGGGTTTAGGCTTGATTTTAGGGTTTGGGGATTTTAGATTTTAGGGTTTCGGGATTCTAGTGTTTAGGGTTTAGGGTTCGGGATTCTAGTGTTTAGGGTTTAGGATTTGGGGTTTGGGGCAAGGGCTCCTTTTCGGGTTCCTTTATGGGTTGCTTTCGGATAGCCTGGACACCCGCAACGTTGAATCCTTGGGCCCTCAACCCCAGACCTCACAGCCTGAGCCCTGAACCCTAAGCCAAACCCTGAACCCTAAATTAGGGCAACATCGCGCCTCTGCCCCGGTGTGCCCACGGAGAGCACGGCAAGGTACAGGCCGCCGGAATCCGGTTTCTTGACCTCCACCTCTTAGGGTTTGGGGTTTAGGGTTGAGGGTCTCAGGGGGGAGATTCCAGAAGGCTTGTTCAGAGGGTTTTGATGGGGTGTAATCGGGCGTGGCAGGGTGTTCATCCAGGTTTTGTTTCAGGGCTTACGGTCTGGCATTGGGGTCTTGAAGCATGGAGCAGGGTTTGGGACAGGAGTTTGGGCTTGCGACCTGTGGGATTTCACGGTTTAGGGCTGTGGCATTAAACCCTAAACCCGAAACCCTAAACCCTAACACGACAAGGAGCTTCACAGTTCAGAGCTTAGGGCGAAGGGCTGAAAACTGGGCAGGGGTGGGGCATCAGGGTTCGGGTATGGGGCCAAGGGCTTCTAGGGTGTTCAGCGTTCAGGGTGAAGGATTTAGGGCTTAGGGTTTAGGGTTGGGGGCTCGTTCAAGCAAAGGGTTTCAGGGGTGTAGTGCAAAAAGTACTTCAGGACATAAGGTGTAGGGCTTGGGGCGTGTAGGGTTTCGGTCCATCTCATTCTTCAAGTCCGTAGCTTTGGTTTTCCGTATAACATTTCATAATCCCTGGAACCTAAACCTTTAAGTTATAGCGCTGTATCCCCTAAACCCTAAACTTGAAACCCTAAACCCTAAACCGTAAACCCCATGCCATGCAACCCTTACCCGGTCATCGGGCCCTGCAGGCTAGGGCTTCGAGCTTGGCCTGGGGCTAAGGGTGTAGAGCTTGCCGGCTTTAGGGTTCAGGGTTTTGGGTTTTGGATTTGGGGTTTAGGTTTTAGGCTTTAGGGTTTAGGGTTTAGGGTTTTGGGTTCAGGGTTTTGGGCTCTGGGTTTAGGTTTTAGGCTTCAGGGTTTAAGGTTTAGGGTTTAGGGAAGTTGAGGCCTAGAGGTTCGGGTTAGGGAAGTTGAGGCCTAGATTGCGGGTTTTCGCTCACATTCGGAGCCTCGACCTGGGCCCTGTTTCAGGAAGCTAGAAACCCGAATATAGAACCCTTAAAAAAAGAGAGAAGGCCCCCAAAGAAAAGGAAGATAGGAACCCGAATATAGAACCCTTAAATAATGAGAGAAGGCCCCCAAAGAAAATACCTCTAGCTTCTGAAACCTCCCATCTGCTTTTTCGTTAACTGCCGCGCGAGCACGGTGAAGTCTGCAGCTGGCATGCCTTCAACTTCATTGCGGGGAATGCCACACCAATAATGAAGCCAACAAAATGTAGAGGATTCGGCCGGTAACTGTGGGGTATAAGGTTTGGGGCTTACCTCAGAACCTAAACCATAAACCCTAAGCCCTAAATCCTTCGATATGTTGGCCTTCCGGCAACTGACAAAATTCACCGCTGGCAAGCTCAAGAGCACCAAAGTCATACACTCGAGATGTAAGGCCCTTGACTAAGCAGACGCCTTCCTAAACCATCACCTCTGCCCTTGAACCAGACCCACAAGTATTTATGCGCAGGCGCTGGAGTTTGCGGTTTAGGGTTTAGGGGTCTAGGGTTGAGGATTCCAAGGATATGGGCTTTCTAGGGATCGCCTAGAAGATGAAGCAAAGCGACAAGGGGATGAATTCATACCTTTTTAGGGTTTAGGGTCTGAAGATATCAACGATCGCTGGAACGAAGAATGACCGTAAGAACGCCGGCCAAAATCGAAATATTCAGAAGAGTGAACACCACCATGGGATCTGTCAGCACTGTGGCTAATAGGAGTAGCTTTACCGAGAATGGCAGCAAGGACAGTGCCAGGAATACCCCCGTTCTCATAGAAAGAACTGAGAATCATGCACCTACAAAACCAAGCTGTCCATTAGCAACTTGCCAAAACGAGTGCCCTACTTGGAGGTTCATGGGTGGTTATAAGTGGGGTTGTAAGTGGGGTAACTATAGTTATAGCCCATTTGAGGAGATTTATGACCCTACCTATAACTACCCACGAACCTCCACATAATGACACCATAAAGCTTAAACCCCCAAAGATGGCAGACCAGCCGTGCTCCCGGAGGAGCTCCCCTTTGGGGAGCTCCACCCACCGGCGAGGCGCACATCGTCCTCCGACCCTCCCGTGGGGCTTAGGGCTCTTGGTCTTGGGTGGTCCCAACATCCGCTGATCAGCAAGAACATGAAAACAAAAGCCTAAACCCTAAACCCTTCTATAAATCCTGGTAGTAATGCATACTGTGAGGCCGTGGCTTAGGACAGGAGTCTCTGGCCGAGTGGTCCAGTGGGCCAGTCTGCAAGTTTGGGGTGCATGGCCACTATGGCCCTTGAGAGGCAGGGTTGCGGGTTGAGACCTATATACCCCTAGGCCCTAAACCCTAAACTCCAAAACCCCTAAACCCTAAACCCCTAAACCCTACATGGGATGCAAGTTGTTCAGGGCGGCGTAGGGGACTCGGGCGGGGAAGCTGGGGTTGGTTTCGCAGACAATCAAGCCGCTAAACCTTAGGGTTCAGGGTCAGGGTTTAGGGCCTAGGGCGTACTCTCATATAGTGGCGTCAATCGGTAGAAAAATCTCAGATGGTGGCCGTAGTCATTTTAGAACAGGGTCTTGGGGCATACCATGGAATACCTACATGAAGACCATGAAGGAATACTCTTAGTGTCTTAGTGATCTTACTCCTTGTTCAGACCTCCTTATGTCGATCTGAAAAAAGCTGATAAAGCCCTGCAGAGCCTTTATACAACGAAGGAAAATCCTTATTCGTACCGTTACATAAGAACCCCTAGTCCATAAACCCTAGGCCTTAAACCCTACTAAACCCGAAACTGAATCAGAAACCCTGCTGTAGTCCCTAAACCCTACCTGGACCCCCAAACAACCTGCTAGGCTTCCTTAATATGATTTCTTTTTATGAGTCCTTAAAAAGGTAGGTTTTTCAGGGTCCAGGTACACCTTAAACCCTAAACCCTAAACCTTCAACCTTAAACCCTAAACCCTAAACGCCAAACCCTAAACGCTAAACCCTAAACGCTAAAGCCTAAACCCTAAACCCTTGACCAAAAGGTTCCCAAGCCCCGGGAGTCTGACTGTACACGAGAGCTGGCGCAACTCTCCGATCTGGACCTGGCGGTTTAGCGTTTAGGGTTTAGGGTTTAGGGTTCAGTTTAGCGTTTAGGGTTTAGGGTTTAGGGTTCAGTTTAGCAATTAGGGTTTAGGGTTTAGGGTTCAGTTTAGCGTTTAGGGTTTAGGGTTTAGGGTTTAGGGTTTAGGGTTTAGTTTAGTGCTTATGGTTTACAGAAGGGATAGGAATATAAGTATACGGTGGGCGTACAGTGGGGGTTTTAGGATGCAAGGGCTCGGGTTTTCAACTTAGGGTTGAGGGCCAAGCCCTGACAGACTTTGCATCCTACAGTCAACATGACCCAACCTTTGAAGCCCTACTATTGGGGCCTTAGGAGTTAGAATAGGGTTTGGGGGTATATGCTATGCTATAATTAGAACATGGAGCCCCCAGGACAGTATCGGTGATCATTTAGGCCCTTGCTCACACGACGCCCCACAGCCCCAAGTCGGAAATCGAGTGAGATGCTCACTGCTACCAAAACTCACAAAAACCCTAAACCCTAAACCCTAAACCCTTAAACCCTTAAACCCTAAACCCAAAACCCTTAAACCCCACTAAGCAGCCAGGCCAGAAGTTCAGAGCACGAGCGCTCAGGTTGGAAAGCTGGGCGATTGCGGCCCCCCTCGGAACCTGGCAAGTTGGGATTTAGGGTTTAGGGTTTAAGTTGAAGGAGAGCCCGATACCCCTGAATATCAGAAATACACACTAAGTAGTATCCTTACCCCTCAAGTGCTTAAGAAAGGAAATGCGAAACGCCGAAGCCTGCATTTCTTGGTTCAGTGTTCGGAGTTTTAAGCTGTAGAGTGCGGGTAGGATTGAAGGTACACGGGGAGTCACCATCATCATCGTCATCGTCATCAGCAGCGGCATCATCACCACCATCATCGAAACCTCCCTAAACCCTGAAACCTAAACCCTAAACCCAAAACCCACGAACATGAACTGCAGAAGAAAGGCCGGGTAGCACCGAGCCTGCAGCCCTGGGCATGCAACCCCGTCAGACTTGCGCGGCCGCCTGTGCGACAGGGTTTAGGCTTTAGGATGATAGGGTTACAGGGCTTAGGGTTTAGATTTTAGATGTTAGGAGGTGTCTTAAGGTTTAGTGAACCAAGTCATGCTGGGTAAACTTGGGAGAGGCAGGAAGGGTAAGCAGCCAAGAGTCCTTAGGCCAAGAAAAGGCCTTCGCAACCATCTCTTCGGCAAGGTCCGGAGTTTTGGACTGAGGGTTCGGGGTTTTGGGTTTTGGGTTTTGGGTTCAGGATTCAGGGTTTAGGGTTTAGGGTTCGGGGCTTTGGGTTTTGGGTTAGGGGTTTAGGGGGGTTTTGGGGTTTGGGGTGGGGTTTGCAAAAGAGACAAGAGAGTGACAAGAGTGTATTGATGGCGTGTCGGAGAAGCTCAGGTGTTCAGGGGCGAGCTCCCAATTCTTGGCTCGCTTGCCGTCGCGACAAGCTTTCGCTGTCCTTCAAACCCGCAGAAAGTCTATTTCAGAATCCACCCGCCCGAAACTCAACCTTGTACGCTTCCTTAATTAGGATTTCAGGTTGAGGGTTGGGGTCTAGGGTGTAAGAGCATGACCCTAAGCTATCTGAAGTGTTCGGAAAGCTGAAAATCAAACAACCCCTTAACAAACACCCCATTGAAACCCTGATAAGAGACCAAAAGACCCGAGACCCAATGAAGACCAGGAAAAATACAAAATAGAACATATACATACGTGAATGCGCACACGTGCACAGATGTGCATGCATACATACATACATACATACATACATACATACATGCATACATGCATACATGCATACATGCATACATGCATACCTACGTACGTACGTACGTACGTACGTACGTACGTACGTACATACATACATACATGCAGACATACATACCTACCTACCTACCTCCCTGCCTGCCTGCATGCATGCACATGCATGCATCATAGGTCACTAGCCATACAATACGTAACCCAGAAACCCAATATCTAGGGATACTGGAGCCCAAGGGATAGCTATAAAGATAAAGAGCCTAAGCCCTACACCCGTCCCTAAACTAAACCCTAAGCCCTAAACCCTAAACCCCTAAACTCCTAAGCCCCCCAACCCTAAACTAGACCCTAAACCCTACACCCCTAAACCCCTAAACTCCTAAGCCCCCCAACCCCAAAGCCCTGAAGGCCTCAAACCCAAAACCGAAGAAAGCAAAAGCGGACCTCTGCGGCCTCGGCTTCTCCGAGGGGCGCCTGCCAGGGTTTAGGGTTTAGGGGTTAGGGCTTTGGGGTTTAGGGTTTTCGTGGTTCAGGGTTTAGGGTTTAGGGTTTAAGGGTTTTGGGGTTGAGGGTTTAGGGTCTTGAGTTTAGGGTTTAGGGGCCGGTTTTGGGGTAGATTATACGGTGGTGATATCAAGTAGCCCCAAAATCGCACTGGTAAGTATTTAGCCGGAAGCTTTGGGCATTGTAATGGGTCTTATGACGCTCTAGCGTCTTTTATGGTGTTTCTTGGTGTATCGTCGGGTTGTTTAGTGTTTTGTAGCTGTTCATATAGTTTTGCAAGGCTTTCTAGTCTTTTCTGATGTGTTGATGAATGGGGGTCGTTACAAAACACAACGCTATTAAGTTCCTATTAATTCAATTCAACGCTGGTTTCGAAACAGTAGTTTCCCTTTGCTGTAGCTCTCTCATGTCCTGCTCCGTCTCTTAGGAAACTCAAACATACTGCTGTGGTGTAGTCGTCTGATTGTGATTGTCTGGTTTCTTGTTGCGGAATATAACTTATGTTACCGAAACAAGGAAGGAAACCATACTATTTACAGTAAGCGCTTTTTACGGCAACTTAAACTACGTTCCTTAACAAGCCCAATTGTTCACATTGGCATCACCATCGCCGCCATCACCATCAGCAAGGCCATGCCGGGCCGACCAGTTTAGGGCTTCGGGGTGAGCGTTTAGGGCTGTGATAGTAGTAGCACTAGCAGCAGCAGGAGGAGGAG